>JBAWJQ010002220.1:0-41237 GCA_037783105.1 Bactrocera zonata
ATAAAGCCAATGCGGCATAACGGCAGTGCATTTAGAAGAAATCCGTGATCGTATATTTAGGTTTAAAGTCGATTTTCTTGTATATACACATTAAGCGATCGATATCGAAATGCTTCAAATCATAAGTTTAACATATTTAAGTTAATTAACCTTTTTTAACGAACTAAAGGTTACCTAAAGCCAGGACGGCATAACGGCAGTGCATTTAGAAGAATGCCGTAATCTTATATTTACGTATAAAGTCGATTTTCTTGTATATACACATTTAGCAAGCGATATCGAAATGCTTCAAATCATAAGTTTAACATATTTAAGTTAATTAAACTTCTTTAACGAACTGAAGTTTACATAAAGCCATGACGGCATAACGGCAGTGCATTAAGAAGAATTGCGTGATCGTATATTTAGGTACAAAATCGATTTTCTTGTATATACACATTTAGCAATCGATATCGAAATGCTTCAAATCATTAGCTTAACATATCTAAGTTAATAAACCTTCTTTAACGCATTCAAGCTAACATAAAGCCATGGCGGCATAACGGCAGTGCATTTGGAAGAGTTCCGTAATCTTATATTTAGGTATTAAGTCGATTTTCTTGCATATACACATTTAGCAATCGCTATCGAAATGCGTCAAATCATTAGTTTAGCATATTTAAGTTAATTAACCTTCTTTAACGATCTGAAGGTGACATGAAGCCAGTGCGGCATAACGGCAGTGCATTAAGAAGAATTCCGTAAGCTTATATTTAGGTACAAAGTCCATTTTGTTGTATATACACATTTAGCAATCGATATCGAAATGCTTCATATCATTAGATTAACATATTTAAGTAAATTAACTTTCTTTATCTTACTGAAGTCTACATTAAGCCTTAACTGTAAAACGGCAGTGCATTTAGAAGAATTCTGTGATCGTATATTTAGGTATAAAGTCGATTTTCTTCTAAATACACATTTAGCAATCGATATCGAAATGCTTCAAATCATCAGCTTAACATATTTAAATTAATTAACTTTCATTATCTTACTGAAGTCTACATAAATCTTCAACGGTATATCGGCAGTGCATTTAGAAGAATTTCGTAATCTTATATTTTGGTATAAAGTCGATTTTGTTGTATATACACATTTAGCAATCGATATCGAAATGACTCAAGCCATTAGTTTATCATATTTAAGTTAATTAACTTTCTTTATCTTACTGAAGTCTACATAAAGAGTTAACGGTATAACGGCAGTGCATTTAGAAGAATTTCGTAGTCTTAAATTTAGTTATAAAGTCGATTTTCTTGTATATACCCATTTAGCAATCTATATCGAAATGCTTCAAATCATTAGTTTAACATATTTAAGTTAATTAACCTTTTTACCTTACTGAAGTTTACATAAAGCATAGAGCCATGGCGGTATACCGGCAGTGCTTTTGAAAGAATTCCGTAATATTTTATATAAAGTCGATTTTCTTGTATATACACATTAAGCAATCGATATCGAAATGCTTCAAATCATTTGCTTAACATATTTAAGTTAATAAACCTTCTTTAACGTACTGATGGTGACATAAAGCCAAGGCATCATAACGGCAGTGCATTTAGAAGAATTCCGTAATCTTATATTTAGGTATAAAGTCGATTTTCTTGTATATACACATTAAGCGATCGATATCGAAATGCTTCAAATCATAAGTTTAACATATTTAAGTTAATAAACCTTCTTTAACGAACTGAAGTTTACATAAAGCCATGGCGGCATAACGGCAATGCATTTAGAAGAATTCCGTTATCTTATATTTAGGTATAAAGTCGATTTTCTTGTATATACACATTTAGCAATCGATATCGAAATGCTTCAAATCATTAGTTTAACATATTTAAGTTAATTAACCTTCTTTAACGTACTGAAGGTGACATAAAGCCAATGCAGCAAAACGGCAGTGCATTTAGAAGAATTTATATTTAGGTATAAATTCGATTTTCTTGTATATACACATTTAGCAATCGATATCGATATGCCTCAAGTCATTAGTTTATCATATTTATGTTAAATAACCTTCTTTAACGTACTGAAGTTGACATAAAGCCAATGCGACATAACGGCAGTGCATTTAGAAGAATTTCGTAATCTTATATTTAGGTATAAAGTCGATTTTCTTGTATATACCCATTTAGCAATCGATATCGAAATGCTTCAAATCTTTTGTTTAACATATTTAAGTTAATAAACCTTCTTTAACGAACTAAAGGTTACCTAAAGCCATGGCGGCATAACGGCAGTGCATTTAGAAGAATGCCGTAATCTCATATTTAGGTATAAAGTCGATTTTCCTGTATATACAAATTTAGCAATCGATATCGAAATGCTTCAAATCATTAGTTTAACAAATTTAAGTTAATCAACCTTCTTTAACGTACTGAAGGTGACATAAAGCCAATGCGGCATAACGGCAGTGCATTTAGAAGAACTTCGTAATCTTATATTTATGTATAAAGTCGAATTTCTTGTATATACACATTTAGCAATCGATATCAAAATGCTTCAAATCTTTAGTTTATCATATTTAAGTTAATAAACCTTCTTAAACGAACTAAAGGTTACCTAAAGCCATGGCGGCATAACGGCAGTGCATTTAGAAGAATTCCGTAATCCTATATTTAGGTATAAAGTCGATTTTCTTGTATATACACATTTAGCAATCGATATCGAAATGCTTCAAATCATTAGTTTAACAAATTTAAGTTAATTAACCTTCTTTAACGTACTGAAGGTGACATAAAGCCAATGCGGCATAACGGCAGTGCATTTAGAAGAACTTCGTAATCTTATATTTATGTATAAAGTCGATTTTCTTGTATATACACATTTAGCAATCGATATCAAAATGCTTCAAATCTTTAGTTTAACATATTTAAGTTAATTAACCTTCTTTAACGTACTGAAGGTGACATAAAGCCATGGCGGCATAACGGCAGTGCATTTAGAAGAATTCCGTAATCCTATATTTAGGTATAAAGTCGATTTTCTTGTATATACACATTTAGCAATCGATATCGAAATGCTTCAAATCATTAGTTTAACATATTTAAGTTAATTAACCTCCTTTGACGTACTGAAGGTGACATAAAGCCAATGCGGCATAACGGCAGTGCATTTAGAAGAACTTCGTAATCTTATATTTATGTATAAAGTCGATTTTCTTGTATATACACATTTAGCAATCGATATCAAAATGCTTCAAATCTTTAGTTTAACATATTTAAGTTAATAAACCTTCTTTAACGAACTAAAGGTTACCTAAAGCCATGGCGGCATAACGGCAGTGCATTTAGAAGAATTCCGTAATCCTATATTTAGGTATAAAGTCGATTTTCTTGTATATACACATTTAGCAATCGATATCGAAATGCTTTAAATTATTAGTTTAACATATTTAAGTTAATTAACCTTCTTTGAGTTACTGAAGCTGACACAAAGCCAATGCGGCATAACGGCAGTGCATTTAGAAGAATTCCGTAATCTTATATTTATGTATAAAGTCGATTTTCTTGTATATACTCATTTAGCAATCGATATCCAAATGCTTCAAATCATTAGTTTGACATATTTAAGTTAATTAACCTTCTTTAACGTACTGAAGGTGACATAAAGCCAATGCGGCATAACGGCAGTGCATTTAGAAGAATTCCGTAATTTTATATTTAGGTATAAAGTCGATTTTCTTGCATATACACATTTAGCAATCGATATCGAAATGCTTCAAATCATTAGTTTAACATATTTAAGTTAATTAACCTTCTTTGACGTACTGAAGGTGACATTAAGCCAATGCGGCATAACGGCAGTGCATTTGGAAGAATTCCGTAATTTTATATTTAAGTATAAAGTCAATTTTCTTGTATATACACATTTAGCAATCGATATCGAAATGCTTCAAATCATTAGTTTACCATATTTAAGTTAATTAACCTTCTTTGACGTACTGATGGTGACATAAAGCCAATGCGGCATAACGGCAGTGCATTTGGAAGAATTCCGTAATCTTATATTTTAGTATAAGGTCAATTTTCTTCTATATACACATTTAGCAATCGATATCGAAATGCTTCAAATCATTAGTTTATCATATCTAAGTTAATAAACCTTCTTTAACGCACTCAAGCTAATGCCTCGGCGGGATAACGGCAGTGCATTTGGAAGAATTCCGCATTCTTATATTTAGGTATAAGGTAGATTTTCTTGTATATACACATTTAGCAATCGATATCTAAATGCTTCAAATCATTAGCTTATCATATTTAAGTTAATAAACCTTCTTTAACGAACTGACGGTTACATAAAGCCATGGCGTCATAACGGCAGTGCATTTAGAAGAATGCCGTAATCTTATATTTAGGTATAAAGTCGATTTTCTTGCATAAACACATTTAGCATTCGTTATCGAAACGCTTCAAATCATTAGTTTAACAAATTTAAGTTAATAAACCTTCTTTAACGAACCGAAGTTGACATAAAGACATGGCGGCATAACGGCAGTGCATTAAAAATAATTCCGTTATTTTACATTTAGGTATAAATCGATTTTTTTGTATATACACATTTGGCAATCGATATCGAAATGCTTCAAATCACCAGTTTAACATATTTAAGTTAATTAACCTTCTTTAACCTACTGAAGGTGACATTAAGCCATGGCGGCATAACGGCAGTGCATTTAGAAGAAATCCGTGATCGTATATTTAGGTATAAAGCCGATTTTCTTGTATATACACATTTAGCAATCGATATCGAAATGCTTGAAATCATAAGTTTAACACACTTAAGTTAATTAACCTTTCTTAACGAACTGAAGTTTATATTAAGCCATGGCGACATAACGGCAGTGCATTTAGAAGAATTCTGTTATCTTATATTTAGGTATAAAGTCGATTTTCTTGTATATACACATTAAGCCATCGATATCGAAATGCTTCAAATCATAAGTTTAACATATTTAAGTTAATTAACCTTCTTTAACGAACTGAAGTTTACATTAAGCCATGGTGGCATAACGGCAGTGCATTTAGAAGAATTCCGTAATCTCATATTTAGGTATAAAGTCGATTTTCTTGTATATACACATTTAGCAATCGATATCAAAATGCTTCAAATCATTAGTTTAAAATATTTAAGTTAATAAACCTTCTTTAACGTACTGAAGGTGACATAAAGCCAATGCGGCATAACGGCAGTTCATTAAGAATAATTCCGTTATTTTACATTTAGGTATAAATCGATTTTTTTGTATATACACATTTGGCAATCGATATCGAAATGCTTCAAATCACTAGTTTAACATATTTAAGTTAATTAACCTTCTTTAACCTACTGAAGGTGACATTAAGCCATGGCGGCATAACGGCAGTGCATTTAGAAGAAATCCGTGATCGTATATTTAGGTTTAAAGTCGATTTTCTTGTATATACACATTAAGCGATCGATATCGAAATGCTTCAAATCATAAGTTTAACATATTTAAGTTAATTAACCTTTTTTAACGAACTAAAGGTTACCTAAAGCCAGGACGGCATAACGGCAGTGCATTTAGAAGAATGCCGTAATCTTATATTTACGTATAAAGTCGATTTTCTTGTATATACACATTTAGCAAGCGATATCGAAATGCTTCAAATCATTAGTTTAACAAATTTAAGTTAATTAACCTTCTTTATCGTACTGAAGGTGACATAAAGCCAATGCGGCATAACATCAGTGCATTAAGAAGAACTTCGTAATCTTATATTTATGTATAAAGTCGATTTTCTTGTATATACACATTTAGCAATCGATATCAAAATGCTTCAAATCTTTAGTTTAACATATTTAAGTTAATAAACCTTCTTAAACGAACTAAAGGTTACCTAAAGCCATGGCGGCATAACGGCAGTGCATTTAGAAGAATTCCGTAATCCTATATTTAGGTATAAAGTCGATTTTCTTGTATATACACATTTAGCAATCGATATCGAAATGCTTCAAATCATTAGTTTAACATATTTAAGTTAATAAACCTTCTTTAACGAACTAAAGGTTACCTAAAGCCATGGCGGCATAACGGCAGTGCATTTGGAAGAATTCCGTAATCTTATATTTAAGTATAAAGTCAATTTTCTTGTATATACACATTTAGCAATCGATATCGAAATGCTTCAAATCTTAAGTTTAACATATTTAAGTTAATAAACCTTCTTTAACGTACTGAAGGTGACACAAAGCCAATGCGGCATAACGGCAGTGCATTTGGAAGAATTCCGTAATCTTATATTTAAGTATAAAGTCAATTTTCTTGTATATACACATTTAGCAATCGATATCAAAATGCTTCAAATCTTAAGTTTAACATATTTAAGTTAATAAACCTTCTTTAACGAACTAAAGGTTACCTAAAGCCATGGCGGCATAACGGCAGTGCATTAAGAAGAATTGCGTGATCGTATATTTAGGTACAAAATCGATTTTCTTGTATATACACATTTAGCAATCGATATCGAAATGCTTCAAATCATTAGCTTAACATATCTAAGTTAATAAACCTTCTTTAACGCATTCAAGCTAACATAAAGCCATGGCGGCATAACGGCAGTGCATTTGGAAGAGTTCCGACGGTAGGTCCATTTAGACCTGAAACTATTTTTTTTAATTGAAGTGTTTTGTGTCTATTTTTATTAGTCCTAGGGTGTCACAGAACGTAAAAAAAATGTTTAAAAAAATTACATTTCTACAGGTTAGGTAGAAAAATCCGTATCGTATGTGATACAGTAGGCTCATATATATGCAATAATACCAAAGTTAGCAGAGAAGTTATTTATTGTTAAAATTATAATTATATGTTATATTATAAGTTATTTTTTAGTATGATAAGCTAGAAAACAGTTGACATGTAAACCAACATCGCACTTGATGCATCTTGCAGGACACAATCGATGACATAACCCACACCTAGTCCTTTTATTTTCCGGCTGATTGATTGCGTAGTGACCTATATTATCAAACCTGGCATCAGTAGTAAGTGATGATGGTCTATTCGGCCCTGGTTTACTTCTCAGCCTATTAGACTCTATAAGTGCAATTGCTACACGGCGTCTGAATGTTAACATATCCATGCCACCGCCATTGTATCTGAGTAGAAGCCAAGCGTTTTGGAGTGACATATCAACACACTGCAAGATGAGGGGCATATACCACTTCTTACCACGAATACTTGTTCTGAGTGATGATATGTTTTGGTCTGACAGATCTACACCTCCCATGTTCTGATTGTACTGGTGTATCAAATGTGGCTGAGAAACGGTTATTTTCTTTTTCTCTTTTGAGAATACCGATCTGTTTTGTGCAACGGGGTTATACCAACCGCATTTGAGCAAACTGTCACCATGCTATTATCATGCCATTTACAAATTATAATATCATCGCATACACGACAGTCGAAAAATCCCCTATCCTTCTTTTTCAGCTCTTTATTTCCTAATAAAGGGCAATTACTGGTCCTATTTTCTCTTATAGTCCCGGTTACTCGTATGTTTCTCTTTGTTAGTTCTGCAATCAATGGCAGTCCAGTAAAAAAATTATCTATAAACAAATGGTAATTTCCTCCGAGATTTAGTTTGCTAAGTATATCAGTATATGTGAGGACTACACTGGCACCAAGACCCAATTCCGCGTACTGAGAGTTCAAATTAGTGGTTGCACCTTGATATGGCTCAAACCATACTATATAGCCACTTGATGTCGCGCCCACCCAAAGTTTGAAACCATACCTTATCGGTTTCCCACGTATAAATTGCTTGCATCCATGTCGTCCAAAGTATGGCACCATAGCCTCATCAACACTATGATTTTCTTTGTGTGGACAATGTCTCAAAAATTCTTCGGATATTTTTTTCATAAGTGGACGTACTTTAGCAAATTTGTCAGATTTATTTAACTGTAAATTATCAGCACAGTGCATATTTGAAAATATGACTGAAAATCTGTCACGAGATAATGCACTGACAATAAGATCATTTTTCGTATCAGGTGAATTTTCCCAGTACATGCGTCTTCTATTCACTTGACAGTAGCCACTGACCAACATAATTCCGATAGCACACTTCATTTCCTCTATTTTGATATCAGCAGGAAGATTCTTTCTTCCTAAGAATTTGTTGGTCTCAGTAGTAAGTAATTGATACACTTCTTCCGAAAAAAATAACGAAAACCAATCAATTGGCGATCTATCCTGACGCACATATATTATGGGCTTCCATGTTGGAGTAACTGCAGTGTAATTTTTTTTTTGCCAGTTATACTTTTTAGCTATTTTACGTAACGGCTCGTAAACTTCAGCTTCTTCCTCGTTTGCGCAAGAGTGACTTTCAAAAACATCTTCCAATGTTTCTGTACTTACTTCTTGCAGCTCTGCATGTGTTCTCAACAAACTGCGCGGTAGGTTGTTGATTTGGACGTTGTCCTCATCCCCAGAATCTTCATCCGTCAAGTCCTCATTTGCATTTACAGGTGGAAGTAAATAAATATCATTGCATGTTCCAGAATTCTCAATTTCGTCATCCTCCAAAAGCGTAACAATTTCATTCAGTGACACAGATCTGAAAGGAAAAACGCAATGTGTATAAGCCTACTGTATCAAATATGATACACTACTTTTTACGAGAAAAAATATATACTAAAATAAACGAAACAACAAAAACGATTCTACATTTTTACTCTCTAACTTTCGTTTTTACTATAAATATATCAAAGTACGTGATAGCTATGATAAAATAATGAATTCTTACCGTTTTGATGACATGTTGAAATTCTTACTCTCAAATCACATTCAACTCGCGTAGGTACACACCTGATGATGGCAACTATTACACTAAAGTTATTTTTGTAGTATTGTATAGACCGTGCACGTGACACCAACACAAAATGTAAACAATTTCTCATCAACGGTACTTCAAAATAATTTATTACATTTGGTGTATCGTATATGAGACGGTAGGTCTAAATATAAGATTACGGAACTCTTTTTTTCTTGCATATACACATTTAGCAATCGCTATCGAAATGCGTCAAATCATTAGTTTAGCATATTTAAGTTAATTAACCTTCTTTAACGATCTGAAGGTGACATGAAGCCAGTGCGGCATAACGGCAGTGCATTTAGAAGAATTCCGTAAGCTTATATTTAGGTACAAAGTCCATTTTGTTGTATATACACATTTAGCAATCGATATCGAAATGCTTCATATCATTAGATTAACATATTTAAGTAAATTAACTTTCTTTATCTTACTGAAGTCTACATTAAGCCTTAACGGTAAAACGGCAGTGCATTTAGAAGAATTCTGTGATCGTATATTTAGGTATAAAGTCGATTTTCTTCTAAATACACATTTAGCAATCGATATCGAAATGCTTCAAATCATCAGCTTAACATATTTAAATTAATTAACTTTCATTATCTTACTGAAGTCTACATAAATCTTCAACGGTATATCGGCAGTGCATTTAGAAGAAATTCGTAATCTTATATTTTGGTATAAAGTCGATTTTGTTGTATATACACATTTAGCAATCGATATCGAAATGACTCAAGCCATTAGTTTATCATATTTAAGTTAATTAACTTTCTTTATCTTACTGAAGTCTACATAAAGAGTTAACGGTATAACGGCAGTGCATTTAGAAGAATTTCGTAGTCTTAAATTTAGTTATAAAGTCGATTTTCTTGTATATACCCATTTAGCAATCGATATCGAAATTCTTCAAATCATTAGTTTAACATATTTAAGTTAATTAACCTTTTTACCTTACTGAAGTTTACATAAAGCATAGAGCCATGGCGGTATACCGGCAGTGCTTTTGAAAGAATTCCGTAATATTTTATATAAAGTCGATTTTCTTGTATATACACATTAAGCAATCGATATCGAAATGCTTCAAATCATTTGCTTAACATATTTAAGTTAATAAACCTTCTTTAACGTACTGATGGTGACATAAAGCCAAGGCATCATAACGGCAGTGCATTTAGAAGAATTCCGTAATCTTATATTTAGGTATAAAGTCGATTTTCTTGTATATACACATTAAGCGATCGATATCGAAATGCTTCAAATCATAAGTTTAACATATTTAAGTTAATAAACCTTCTTTAACGAACTGAAGTTTACATAAAGCCATGGCGGCATAACGGCAATGCATTTAGAAGAATTCCGTTATCTTATATTTAGGTATAAAGTCGATTTTCTTGTATATACACATTTAGCAATCGATATCGAAATGCTTCAAATCATTAGATTAACATATTTAAGTTAATTAACCTTCTTTAACGTACTGAAGGTGACATAAAGCCAATGCAGCAAAACGGCAGTGCATTTAGAAGAATTTAGATTTAGGTATAAATTCGATTTTCTTGTATATACACATTTAGCAATCGATATCGATATGCCTCAAGTCATTAGTTTATCATATTTATGTTAACTAACCTTCTTAAACGTACTGAAGTTGACATAAAGCCAATGCGACATAACGGCAGTGCATTTAGAAGAATTTCGTAATCTTATATTTAGGTATAAAGTCGATTTTCTTGTATATACCCATTTAGCAATCGATATCGAAATGCTTCAAATCTTTAGTTTAACATATTTAAGTTAATAAACCTTCTTTAACGAACTAAAGGTTACCTAAAGCCATGGCGGCATAACGGCAGTGCATTTAGAAGAATGCCGTAATCTCATATTTAGGTATAAAGTCGATTTTCCTGTATATACAAATTTAGCAATCGATATCGAAATGCTTCAAATCATTAGTTTAACAAATTTAAGTTAATCAACCTTCTTTAACGTACTGAAGGTGACATAAAGCCAATGCGGCATAACGGCAGTGCATTTAGAAGAACTTCGTAATCTTATATTTATGTATAAAGTCGAATTTCTTGTATATACACATTTAGCAATCGATATCAAAATGCTTCAAATCTTTAGTTTATCATATTTAAGTTAATAAACCTTCTTAAACGAACTAAAGGTTACCTGAAGCCATGGCGGCATAACGGCAGTGCATTTAGAAGAATTCCGTAATCCTATATTTAGGTACAAAGTCGATTTTCTTGTATATACACATTTAGCAATCGATATCGAAATGCTTCAAATCATTAGTTTAACAAATTTAAGTTAATTAACCTTCTTTGACGTACTGAAGGTGACATAAAGCCAATGCGGCATAACGGCAGTGCATTTAGAAGAACTTCGTAATCTTATATTTATGTATAAAGTCGATTTTCTTGTATATACACATTTAGCAATCGATATCAAAATGCTTCAAATCTTTAGTTTAACATATTTAAGTTAATTAACCTTCTTTAACGTACTGAAGGTGACATAAAGCCATGGCGGCATAACGGCAGTGCATTTAGAAGAATTCCGTAATCCTATATTTAGGTATAAAGTCGATTTTCTTGTATATACACATTTAGCAATCGATATCGAAATGCTTCAAATCATTAGTTTAACATATTTAAGTTAATTAACCTCCTTTGACGTACTGAAGGTGACATAAAGCCAATGCGGCATAACGGCAGTGCATTTAGAAGAACTTCGTAATCTTATATTTATGTATAAAGTCGATTTTCTTGTATATACACATTAAGCAATCGATATCAAAATGCTTCAAATCTTTAGTTTAACATATTTAAGTTAATAAACCTTCTTTAACGAACTAAAGGTTACCTAAAGCCATGGCGGCATAACGGCAGTGCATTTAGAAGAATTCCGTAATCCTATATTTAGGTATAAAGTCGATTTTCTTGTATATACACATTTAGCAATCGATATCGAAATGCTTTAAATTATTAGTTTAACATATTTAAGTTAATTAACCTTCTTTGAGTTACTGAAGCTGACACAAAGCCAATGCGGCATAACGGCAGTGCATTTAGAAGAATTCCGTAATCTTATATTTATGTATAAAGTCGATTTTCTTGTATATACTCATTTAGCAATCGATATCCAAATGCTTCAAATCATTAGTTTGACATATTTAAGTTAATTAACCTTCTTTAACGTACTGAAGGTGACATAAAGCCAATGCGGCATAACGGCAGTGCATTTAGAAGAATTCCGTAATTTTATATTTAGGTATAAAGTCGATTTTCTTGCATATACACATTTAGCAATCGATATCGAAATGCTTCAAATCATTAGTTTAACATATTTAAGTTAATTAACCTTCTTTGACGTACTGAAGGTGACATTAAGCCAATGCGGCATAACGGCAGTGCATTTGGAAGAATTCCGTAATTTTATATTTAAGTATAAAGTCAATTTTCTTGTATATACACATTTAGCAATCGATATCGAAATGCTTCAAATCATTAGTTTACCATATTTAAGTTAATTAACCTTCTTTGACGTACTGATGGTGACATAAAGCCAATGCGGCATAACGGCAGTGCATTTG
Source organism: Bactrocera zonata (assembly GCA_037783105.1). NCBI lineage: Eukaryota > Metazoa > Arthropoda > Insecta > Diptera > Tephritidae > Bactrocera > Bactrocera zonata. The sequence continues at coordinate 12,484 of JBAWJQ010002220.1, forward strand.
GAAGAATTCCGTAATCTTATATTTTAGTATAAAGTCAATTTTCTTCTATATACACATTTAGCAATCGATATCGAAATGCTTCAAATCATTAGTTTATCATATTTATGTTAATAAACCTTCTTTAACGCACTCAAGCTAATGCCTCGGCGGGATAACGGCAGTGCATTTGGAAGAATTCCGCATTCTTATATTTAGGTATAAGGTAGATTTTCTTGTATATACACATTTATCAATCGATATCTAAATGCTTCAAATCATTAGCTTATCATATTTAAGTTAATAAACCTTCTTTAACGAACTGACGGTTACATAAAGCCATGGCGGCATAACGGCAGTGCATTTAGAAGAATGCCGTAATCTTATATTTAGGTATAAAGTCGATTTTCTTGCATAAACACATTTAGCATTCGTTATCGAAACGCTTCAAATCATTAGTTTAACAAATTTAAGTTAATAAACCTTCTTTAACGAACCGAAGTTGACATAAAGACATGGCGGCATAACGGCAGTGCATTAAAAATAATTCCGTTATTTTACATTTAGGTATACATCGATTTTTTTGTATATACACATTTGGCAATCGATATCGAAATGCTTCAAATCACCAGTTTAACATATTTAAGTTAATTAACCTTCTTTAACCTACTGAAGGTGACATTAAGCCATGGCGGCATAACGGCAGTGCATTTAGAAGAAATCCGTGATCGTATATTTAGGTATAAAGCCGATTTTCTTGTATATACACATTTAGCAATCGATATCGAAATGCTTGAAATCATAAGTTTAACATACTTAAGTTAATTAACCTTTTTTAACGAACTGAAGTTTATATTAAGCCATGGCGACATAACGGCAGTGCATTTAGAAGAATTCCGTTATCTTATATTTAGGTATAAAGTCGATTTTCTTGTATATACACATTAAGCCATCGATATCGAAATGCTTCAAATCATAAGTTTAACATATTTAAGTTAATTAACCTTCTTTAACGAACTGAAGTTTACATTAAGCCATGGTGGCATAACGGCAGTGCATTTAGAAGAATTCCGTAATCTCATATTTAGGTATAAAGTCGATTTTCTTGTATATACACATTTAGCAATCGATATCAAAATGCTTCAAATCATTAGTTTAAAATATTTAAGTTAATAAACCTTCTTTAACGTACTGAAGGTGACATAAAGCCAATGCGGCATAACGGCAGTTCATTAAGAATAATTCCGTTATTTTACATTTAGGTATAAATCGATTTTTTTGTATATACACATTTGGCAATCGATATCGAAATGCTTCAAATCACTAGTTTAACATATTTAAGTTAATTAACCTTCTTTAACCTAATGAAGGTGACATTAAGCCATGGCGGCATAACGGCAGTGCATTTAGAAGAAATCCGTGATCGTATATTTAGGTTTAAAGTCGATTTTCTTGTATATACACATTAAGCGATCGATATCGAAATGCTTCAAATCATAAGTTTAACATATTTAAGTTAATTAACCTTTTTTAACGAACTAAAGGTTACCTAAAGCCAGGACGGCATAACGGCAGTGCATTTAGAAGAATGCCGTAATCTTATATTTACGTATAAAGTCGATTTTCTTGTATATACACATTTAGCAATCGATATCGAAATGCTTCAAATCATTAGTTTAACAAATTTAAGTTAATTAACCTTCTTTATCGTACTGAAGGTGACATAAAGCCAATGCGGCATAACATCAGTGCATTAAGAAGAACTTCGTAATCTTATATTTATGTATAAAGTCGATTTTCTTGTATATACACATTTAGCAATCGATATCAAAATGCTTCAAATCTTTAGTTTAACATATTTAAGTTAATAAACCTTCTTAAACGAACTAAAGGTTACCTAAAGCCATGGCGGCATAACGGCAGTGCATTTAGAAGAATTCCGTAATCCTATATTTAGGTATAAAGTCGATTTTCTTGTATATACACATTTAGCAATCGATATCGAAATGCTTCAAATCATTATTTTAACATATTTAAGTGAATAAACCTTCTTTAACGAACTAAAGGTTACCTAAAGCCATGGCGGCATAACGGCAGTGCATTTGGAAGAATTCCGTAATCTTATATTTAAGTATAAAGTCAATTTTCTTGTATATACACATTTAGCAATCGATATCGAAATGCTTCAAATCTTAAGTTTAACATATTTAAGTTAATAAACCTTCTTTAACGTACTGAAGGTGACACAAAGCCAATGCGGCATAACGGCAGTGCATTTGGAAGAATTCCGTAATCTTATATTTAAGTATAAAGTCAATTTTCTTGTATATACACATTTAGCAATCGATATCAAAATGCTTCAAATCTTAAGTTTAACATATTTAAGTTAATAAACCTTCTTTAACGAACTAAAGGTTACCTAAAGCCATGGCGGCATAACGGCAGTGCATTTAGAAGAATTCCGTAATCCTATATTTAGGTATAAAGTCGATTTTCTTGTATATACACATTTAGCAATCGATATCGAAATGCTTCAAATCATTCTTCTTCTTTACTGGCGTAGACACCGATAATGCGATTATAGCCGAGTCAACAACAGCGCGCCAGTTGTTTCTTCTCTTCGCTACGTGGCGCCAATTGGATATTCCAAGCGAAGCCAGGTCCCTCTCCACTTGGTCCTTCCAACGGAGTGGAGGTTACATAAAGCCATGGCGGCATAACGGCAGTGCATTTAGAAGAATGCCGTAATCTTATATTTAGGTATAAAGTCGATTTTCTTGTATATACACATTTAGCAATCGATATCGAAATGCTTCAAATCATTAGTTTAACATATTTAAGTTAATTAACCTTCTTTGACGTACTGAAGGTGACATAAAGCCAATGCGGCATAACGGCAGTGCATTTGGAAGAATTCCGTAATCTTATATTTAAGTATAAAGTCAATTTTCTTGTATATACACAGTTAGCAATCGATATCGAAATGCTTCAAATCATTAGTTTACCACATTTAAATTAATTAACCTTCTTTGACGTACTGAAGGTGACATAAAGCCGATGCGGCATAACGGCAGTGCATTTGGAAGAATTCCGTAATCTTATATTTAAGTATAAAGTCAATTTTCTTCTATATACACATTTAGCAATCGATATCGAAATGCTTCAAATCATTAGTTTATCATATCTAAGTTAATAAACCTTCTTTAACGCACTCAAGCTAATGCCTTGGCGGCATAACGGCAGTGCATTTGGAAGAATTCCGTAATCTTATATTTAGGTATAAGGTAGATTTTCTTGTATATACACATTTAGCAATCGATATCGAAATGCTTCAAATCATTAGCTAAAGATATTTAAGTTAATAAACCTTCTTTAACGAACTGAAGGTTACATAAAGCCATGGCGGCATAACGGCAGTGCATTTAGAAGAATGCCGTAATCTTATATTTAGGCATAAACTCGATTTTCTTGCATAAACACATTTAGCATTCGTTATCGAAATGCTTCAAATCATTATTTTAACAAATTTAAGTTAATAAACCTTCTTTAACGAACTGAAGTTGACATAAAGACATGGCGGCATAACGGCAGTGCATTAAGAATAATTCCGATATTTTACATTTAGGTATAAATAGATTTTTTTGTATATACACATTTGGCAATCGATATCGAAATGCTTCAAATCACTAGTTTAACATATTTAGGTTAATTAACCTTCATTAACCTACTGAAGGTGACATTAAGCCATGGTTGCATAACGGCAGTGCATTTAGAAGAAATCCGTGATCGTATATTTAGGTATAAAGCCGATTTTCTTGTATATACACATTTAGCAATCGATATCGAAATGCTTCAAATCATTAGTTTAACAAATTTAAGTTAATAAACCTTCTTTAACGAACTGAAGTTGACATAAAGCCATGGCGACACAACGGCAGTGCATTTAGAAGAATTCCGTTATCTTTTATTTAGGAATAAAGTCGATTTTCTTGTATATACACATTAAGCCATCGATATCGAAATGCTTCAAATCATTAGTTTAACATATTTAAGTTAATTAACCTTCTTTAACGAACTGAAGTTGACATAAAGCCATGGCGACACAACGGCAGTGCATTTAGAAGAATTCCGTTATCTTATATTTAGGTATAAAGTCGATTTTGTTGTATATACACATTTAGAAATCGATATCGAAATGCCTCAAGCCATTAGTTTATCATATTTAAGTTAATTAACCTTCTTTATCTTACTGAAGTCTACATTTAGAAGAATTCCGTAGTCTTATATTTAGTTATTAAGTCGATTTTGTTTGTATATACCTGTTGTGTTTGTATTTATTTAATTATTCAAACTAATTATTCATTACAATAACATAAGTATAAAAATAGACTACTATACAATACCAAGTATAAGTAAATGCACGTCTGTACTCGACGGTAGCGCAATCCAGAAGAAGGAAGTTGCGTTTTACAAAGTCTTACCAACTGACAGGGTTGACAACTATTAACACTGAAATTCAGTGTTGTACATTTTTAAGTTCATATCACATCCCCCCTCTTAATTATAGACTAATTTATTTATTTCTAAAATCAGGAGCTGTTGGACCAGTTGTCGCGATCGGTTGCTTCTACGAATCGGATTGCTTGAATTCTGATCTTCTGCAACTTTTTCCTCTAATTGCGATGGTGCGCTGTTTTGGTCATTAAAATGAGGTATTTGTGTGGATATATCTGGTTGTATGTTTAACTTGTCTTGCAACGTAACCGGTGCTGAATGTGTGGATGTCGATTCAGGTACAGGTATCCATTGATCTGGGAGTATTATGCTGGGTGTTTTGTTATTACCTTCTGCGTTTGATCTTGGTTTGAGTTGGTTAATATGACGTCTTATGGTACCTATGTTTGACTTTACCAAAAACATCATTTTTCCAATCGGATGAATTATATTCCCTTTGATCCACTTTTCTCCTTTCGCGAAGTTTCTAGCGTATACTAGTTCATTAGGTTGAAATTTGTATTTGTCTACGACCTTAGATTTTGATTGTGCTGGTGTCTCAAAAAGTTGAGTTAACATAGTACGAACTGAACGACCATGGAGAAGTTCAGCAGGTGTTTTACCAGTGGAATTAGGAGTAAAACGATAGGTAGTTAAAAATTTGACTACGGCGCATCTGATGGATACACCTTCGTTGATATTTTTTCGAACTGCGGTTTTAAATGTTTGGACAAAACGCTCCGCAAGTCCGTTAGATGCTGGATGAAACGGTGCAGTTGTTACGTGCGTAATACCATGTAACTTGCAAAATTGTTGAAATGCGTCGGATGTTAGCTGAGGTCCATTATCACTAACCAGTGTATTAGGTAAACCTTCTATGTCAAAAATTGATTTTAAAGAATGTATAGTATTATCTGTTCTAGTTGACGATAACTGAGTTACGAATGGAAATTGCGAATAAGCGTCTATGCATATAAGCCACATAGAATCGAATATAGGGCCTGCGAAGTCGATATGAACACGTTCCCATGGTGCTTTCGCTTCTGGCTAATTAAGGTATTGACGTATAGGAGCTGGATTGCCAACTTTACAAATTTCGTGTCATTTTCGCTATGTCGTCATCGATGTTTGGCCACCAAACGTGATGTCGTGCTAATTGCTTCATTCTTACGGTTCCCCAATGTCCATCATGTAAGAGTTCTAGAATATTTTGCTGTAATGATTTTGGAATAACAATACGTTTTACGTTTGCGTGTAAGCAGAGAAGATTTTGGTGAAGAGTTAAAGCTAATCTCCGATGAAAATACGGTCTAACTTCGTTATCACTTGGCGATAGTTGTGTAGGCCAACCTGCTTTAACAAAATGTTTAACTTTACGTAGTATTTCATCTCGTTCAGTGTGCTTACGAATAATATTAGCATTTATTGGTAATTGTATGTGTGTAACATTGTAGCATGCTTCGGATGTATCAAATTGAATATCGGTACTTACAGGTAAAAGAGAGAGTGCATCCGCATTACCATGTGCGTGTGTATTACGATACTTTATATCGAATTGATATGCCATAAGTATGATGACCCAACGTTGAATACGGTGCGAAGTCATTTGTGGTAGATGCTTGCTTGGATTGTAAATATTTATGAGAGGTTTATGGTCTGTGATTAGCAAAAACTTTCTCCCATATAAGTATTGGTGGAACTTCTTAACTCTGAACACTATTGCTAAACCTTCTTTTTCAATTTGACTATATTTAAGTTGATGCTTATCCATAGTTTTAGATGCAAATGCTATTGGACGTTCATTTCCGTCAGGATAAATGTGCGAAAGAACGGCGCCAATGCCAAAAGATGAAGCGTCGGTTGCTAGCGTAATTGGTAATTGTTCATTGAAGTGTGCTAACTGCGTAGCATTTATTATATGTAATTTAAGAGCTTTAAAAGCTTGCTGCTGCTCTGAGCCCCATGTAAAATGTACATTTTTGCGGCGTAGCTTATTTAGTGGTGCGGCTAACTGAGAAAAATTTGGAATAAAATTGCAATAGTAATTCACTTTACCTATAAAAGCTTCTAGTTGCGTTATATTCATAGGTGGTTTCAGTTGCTTAACTGCTTGAATGCCTGAATTGTCTGGAAGGATTCCCTTAGCGCTTACTCTTCTACCCAAGTACTCAATTTCTTCCTTCAAAAAGAAACATTTTTCCTTTTTGCACTTGATACCGTTCTCTTCGAGAATTTTGATTACTTGTTCTACTCGATTTACATGTTCTTGCAATGACGGTGCGGTTATAATAATGTCATCCAAATAATTTCCACATCCTTCTATACCGATGAGTAGTTGTTCGAGATAACGCTGAAAAATTGCGGGTGCGCTGGCAATACCATATGGAAGTCGTTGATATTGGAACAATCCTAAAGGTGTATTGACTACCATTACTTGTTTGGAATCTTCATCCAACTCCATCTGTAAATAAGCATCTTTTAAATCTAATTTCGAAAAATATGTACCGTGTCGTATTGTATGTAATAGCGACTCTCGTGTTGGCAATGGATATTGCTCATTATCTAATTGTGAATTAATTGTTACTTTAAAATCACCGCATATTCTTACCGACCCATCTGGTTTTGGTGCTAAGACGATTGGTGACGCCCAGTTACTAAATTTAACTAGTTTCCAAATTCCGGTATTAATAAGCCTATCTGCTTCCTCACGGAATTTTGACATTTGCGCAAACGGTATTTGCCTGCTTTTATAAAATTTTGGTATGGCAGTGGTCTGCATACGTATACTTGCTTTAAAATGTTTTATCACGCCAGCATTTGTATTGTCAAATACTGTTTCGTATTTATTGCATAAATCTTCAATTTGTTTGAGGTATTCACCTTTATCAACTACATTACCAATTTGCGTGATTTCAAAACCGAATTCTTTGAATAAATCTAGCCCAAATAGATTATTAGCATTTTCTACATTTGCAACTATTACAGCAATGCTCTTTTGCTTATTTCCACACTTTGCTTTAGTGTGCAACTCACCTAATATTGGAATAGGCTGATGACCAAATGCATATAATGTTTTTGTACACTTTTGTAATTTCGGTCTATTCAATATGTTATACGTCTTTAAATTGATTATTGAAACGGTTGCGCCCGAATCTAATTGAAACTGTATTATTTTGTTAAAAATTTGTAAATTTATGCACTTTTTATTCGCTTTAACTTCTATTATGCCATTTACAATATTCACTGCATCCAATGTACTAACATATTGTTCATTTTCTGGTTTGTTTTGATTCCATTTTCGCTCTGGAATCGTTGTGCTTTTTCTAATACTTTTGCTCTGATTTGACATGCAAACTGCGGCAATGTGTCCCTTTTTGGCACATTTATTACATATCGCTTTGCGAAATCTACATTGTTCCCTATTGTGCGAAATGCCACAACCCGCACACGACTTCAATTTCACTTGTTTCATTACGTTAGCATTTATGTTCTGTTCTCTTCTCATTTGATCTTTACTTGTTTTTTTCCAATTTTTGCGTGTCTGCATTGTATTCACCTGCATGGTGGATGAACTCGTATTCTCTTTGATGGTTGCTACTGTCTTTGTTGTTGTCTCGTATGTTTCAGCTATTAAGAGTACGTCTTCTAATGATGGTTGTAATTTTTGAAGAGCGGCTGCGCGGACTTGATCGTATGGTGTGTTAAGTATGATTTGATCGCGAATCATTTCATCTACAAAATTTGCGGAACAGTTCGTGGCGGAACAATTAAATTTACATTCCCTTGCAATTCCACGAAGTTCGGCAACCCATTCACGGTGCGTTTGCGTATGCTTCATTTCTCGCTTAAAAAAATCATAACGAGCTGCGACTACATGACGTTTCGACTGGAAATGTTCCGTTAATTTGTCTGTCAACTGTGTGTATGTTTGCGATTGCAGGGTTGCAACGCCGAATAAATTCTTTAAAAGTTCGAACAATTCCATACCGACCCATGATAGAAAAAACGATTTTTGCTTGTCTGGACTGCTTACCGAATACGCCATAAAATGTTGAGAAAGTTGCTCCAGGTAGGATTCCCAATTCGGATTGCCAGCGTTGAACATGGACTGCTCAATTGATTGCATCCACTGTTTCTGCTGTTCGAGCAATGATGCTGCGAATCTTTGTTGCTGCTGCACTAGATCTTGTATAAGGCTGTCGTTTGTCATTTTTGACGATTTTACACTACGGCACTTTGCTTTTTCATTAAAATATGTTTAGATGATGAATTTAAATCCTCGTCGCCAATAAATGTTGTGTTTGTATTTATTTAATTATTCAAACTAATTATTCATTACAATAACATAAGTATAAAAATAGACTACTATACAATACCAAGTATAAGTAAATGCACGTCTGTACTCGACGGTAGCGCAATCCAGAAGAAGGAAGTTGCGTTTTACAAAGTCTTACAAACTGACAGGGTTGACAACTATTAACACTGAAATTCAGTGTTGTACATTTTTAAGTTCATATCAATACCCATTTAGCAATCGATATCAAAATGCTTCAAATCATTAGTTTAACATATTTAAGTTAATTAACCTTCTTTAACGTACTGAAGGTGACATAAAGCCAACGCGGCATAACGGCAGTGCAATTAGAAGAATTCCGTAATCTTATATTTAGGTATAAAGTCGATTTTCTTTCATATACACATTAAGCGATCGATATCGAAATGCTTCAAATCATAAGTTTAACATATTTAAGTTAATTAACCTTCTTTAACGAACTGAAGTTTACATTACATTACATGGCATAACGGCAGTGCATTTAGAAGAATTCCGTAATCTTATATTTAGGTATAAAGTCGATTTTCTTGTATATACACATTTAGAAATCGATATCGAAATGCTTCAAATCATTAGTTTAACATATTTAAGTTAATTAACCTTCTTTGACGTATTGAAGGTGACATAAAGCCAATGCGGCATAACGGCAGCGCATTTAGAAGAATTTATATTTAGGCATAAATTCGATTTTCTTGTATATACACATTTAGCAATCGATATCGAAATGCCTCAAGTCATTAGTTTATCATATTTAAGTTAATTAACCTTCTTTAACCTACTGAAGGTGACATAAAGCCAATGCGGCATAACGGCAGTGCATTTAAAAGAATTTCGTAATCTTATATTTAGGTATAAAGTCGATTTTCTTGTATATACCCATTAAGCAATCGATATCGAAATGCTTCAAATCTTTAGTTTAACAAATTTAAGTTAGTAAACCTTCTTTAACGAACTAAAGGTTACCTAAAGCCATAGCGGCATAACGGCAGTGCATTTAGAAGAATGCCGTATTCTTATATTTAGGTATAAAGTCGATTTTCTTGTATATACACATTTAACAATCGATATCGAAATGCTTCAAATCATTAGTTTAACATATTTAAGTTAATTAACTTTCTTTGACGTACTGAAGGTGACATAAAGCCAATGCGGCATAACGGCAGTGCATTTGGAAGAATTCCGTAATCTTATATTTAAGTATAAAGTCAATTTTCTTGTATATACACATTTAGCAATCGATATCGAAATGCTGCAAATCATTAGTTTAACATACTTTAGTTATTTAACCTTCTTTAACGTACTGAAGGTGACATAAAGCCAATGCGGCATAACGGCAGTGACTTTAGAAGAATTCCGTAATCTTATATTTAGGTATAAAGTCGATTTTCTTGTATATACACATTTAGCAGTCGATATCGAAATGCTACAAATCATTAGTTTAACATATCTAAGTTAATTAACCTTCTTTAACGTACTGAAGGTGACATAAGGCCAATGCGGCATAACGGCAGTGCATTTAGATGAATTCCGTAATCTTATATTTAGGTATAAAGTCGATTTTCTTGTATATACACATTAAGCGATCGATATCGAAATGCTTCAAATCATAAGTTTAACATATTTAAGTTAATTAACCTTCTTTAACGAACTGAAGTTTACATTAAGCCATGGCGGCATAACGGCAGTGCATTTAGAAGAAATCCGTGATCGTATATTTAGGTTTAAAGTCGATTTTCTTGTATATACACATTAAGCGATCGATATCGAAATGCTTCAAATCATAAGTTTAACATATTTAAGTTAATTAACCTTTTTTAACGAACTAAAGGTTACCTAAAGCCAGGACGGCATAACGGCAGTGCATTTAGAAGAATGCCGTAATCTTATATTTACGTATAAAGTCGATTTTCTTGTATATACACATTTAGCAATCGATATCGAAATGCTACAAATCATTAGTTTAACAAATTTAAGTTAATTAACCTTCTTTATCGTACTGAAGGTGACATAAAGCCAAAGCGGCATAACATCAGTGCATTAAGAAGAACTTCGTAATCTTATATTTATGTATAAAGTCGATTTTCTTGTATATACACATTTAGCAATCGATATCAAAATGCTTCAAATCTTTAGTTTAACATATTTGAGTTAATAAACCTTCTTAAACGAACTAAAGGTTACCTAAAGCCATGGCGGCATAACGGCAGTGCATTTAGAAGAATTCCGTAATCCTATATTTAGGTATAAAGTCGATTTTCTTGTATATACACATTTAGCAATCGATATCGAAATGCTTCAAATCTTAAGTTTAACATATTTAAGTTAATAAACCTTCTTTAACGTACTGAAGGTGACACAAAGCCAATGCGGCATAACGGCAGTGCATTTAGAAGAATTCCGTAATCTTATATTTAAGTATAAAGTCAATTTTCTTGTATATACACCTTGAGCGATCGATATCGAAATGCTTCAAATCATAAGTTTAACATATTTAAGTTAATTAACCTTCTTTAACGAACTGAAGTTTACATTAAGCCATGGTGGCATAACGGCAGTGCATTTAGAAGAATGCCGTAATCCTATATTTAGGTATAAATTCGATTTTGTAGTATATACACATTTAGCAATCGATATCGAAATGCTTCAAATCATTAGTTTAACATATTTAAGTTATTTAACCTTCTTTAACGTACTGAAGGTGACATAAAGCCGATGCGGCATAACGGCAGTGCATTTGGAAGAATTCCGTAATCTTATATTTAAGTATAAAGTCAATTTTCTTGTATATACACATTTAGTAATCGATATCGAAATGCTTCAAATCATTAGTTTAACATATTTAAGTTAATAAACCTTCTTTAACGAACTAAAGGTTACCTAAAGCCAGGACGGCATAACGGCAGTGCATTTAGAAGAATGCCGTAATCTTATATTTACGTATAAAGTCGATTTTCTTGTATATACACATTTAGCAATCGATATCGAAATGCTTCAAATCATTAGTTTAACAAATTTAAGTTAATTAACCTTCTTTATCGTACTGAAGGTGACATAAAGAAAGGACGGCATAACGGCAGTGCATTTAGAAGAATGCCGTAATCTTATATTTACGTATAAAGTCGATTTTCTTGTATATACACATTTAGCAATCGATATCGAAATGCTTCAAATCATTAGTTTAACAAATTTAAGTTATTTAACCTTCTTTATCGTACTGAAGGTGACATAAAGCCAATGCGGCATAACATCAGTGCATTAAGAAGAACTTCGTAATCTTATATTTATGTATAAAGTCGATTTTCTTGTATATACACATTTAGCAATCGATATCAAAATGCTTCAAATCTTTAGTTTAACATATTTAAGTTAATTAACCTTCTTTGACGTACTGAAGGTGACATAAAGCCAATGCGGCATAACGGCAGTGCATTTAGAAGAACTTCGTAATCTTATATTTATGTATAAAGTCGATTTTCTTGTATATACACATTTAGCAATCGATATCGAAATGCTTCAAATCTTAAGTTTAACATATTTAAGTTAATAAACCTTCTTTAACGTACTGAAGGTGACACAAAGCCAATGCGGCATAACGGCAGTGCATTTAGAAGAATTCCGTAATCTTATATTTAAGTATAAAGTCAATTTTCTTGTATATACACCTTGAGCGATCGATATCGAAATGCTTCAAATCATAAGTTTAACATATTTAAGTTAATTAACCTTCTTTAACGAACTGAAGTTTACATTAAGCCATGGTGGCATAACGGCAGTGCATTTAGAAGAATGCCGTAATCCTATATTTAGGTATAAATTCGATTTTGTAGTAACGGGTGATTTTTTTGAGGTTAGGATTTTCATGCAGTAGTATTTGACAGATCACGTGGGATGTCAGACATGGTGTCAAAGAGAAAGATGCTCAGTATGCTTTGACATTTCATCATGAATAGACTTACTAACGAGCAACGCTTGCAAATCATTGAATTTTATTACCAAAATCAGTGTTCGGTTCGAAATGTGTTTCGCGTCCGTGTCCGATGAGCGATGAGGCTCATTTCTGGTTGAATGGCTACGTAAATAAGCAAAATTGCCGCATTTGGGGTGAAGAGCAACCAGAAGCCGTTCAAGAACTGCCCATGTATCCCGAAAAATGCACTGTTTGGTGTGGTTTGTACGCTGGTGGAATCATTGGACCGTATTTTTTCAAAGATGCTGTTGGACGCAACGTTACGGTGAATGGCGATCGCTATCGTTCGATGCTAACAAACTTTTGTTGCCAAAAATGGAAGAACTGAACTTGGTTGACATGTGGTTTCAACAAGATGGCGCTACATGCCACACAGCTCGCGATTCTATGGCCATTTTGAGGGAAAACTTCGGACAACAATTCATCTCAAGAAATGGACCCGTAAGTTGGCCACCAAGATCATGCGATTTAACGCCTTTAGACTATTTTTTGTGGGGCTACGTCAAGTCTAAAGTCTACAGAAATAAGCCAGCAACTATTCCAGCTTTGGAAGACAACATTTCCGAAGAAATTCGGGCTATTCCGGCCGAAATGCTCGAAAAAGTTGCCCAAAATTGGACTTTCCGAATGGACCACCTAAGACGCAGCCGCGGTCAACATTTAAATGAAATTATCTTCAAAAAGTAAATGTCATGAACCAATCTAACGTTTCAAATAAAGAACCGATGAGATTTTGCAAATTTTATGCGTTTTTTTTTTAAAAAGTTATCAAGCTCTTAAAAAATCACCCTTTATATACACATTTAGCAATCGATATCGAAATGCTTCAAATCATTAGTTTAACATATTTAAGTTATTTAACCTTCTTTAACGTACTGAAGGTGACATAAAGCCGATGCGGCATAACGGCAGTGCATTTGGAAGAATTCCGTAATCTTATATTTAAGTATAAAGTCAATTTTCTTGTATATACACATTTAGTAATCGATATCGAAATGCTTCAAATCATTAGTTTAACATATTTAAGTTAATAAACCTTCTTTAACGAACTAAAGGTTACCTAAAGCCATGGCGGCATAACGGCAGTGCATTTGGAAGAATTCCGTAATCTTATATTTAAGTATAAAGTCAATTTTCTTGTATATACACATTTAGCAATCGATATCGAAATGCTTCAAATCTTAAGTTTAACATATTTAAGTTAATAAACCTTCTTTAACGTACTGAAGGTGACACAAAGCCAATGCGGCATAACGGCAGTGCATTTGGAAGAATTCCGTAATCTTATATTTAAGTATAAAGTCAATTTTCTTGTATATACACATTTAGCAATCGATATCAAAATGCTTCAAATCTTAAGTTTAACATATTTAAGTTAATAAACCTTCTTTAACGAACTAAAGGTTACCTAAAGCCATGGCGGCATAACGGCAGTGCATTTAGAAGAATTCCGTAATCCTATATTTAGGTATAAAGTCGATTTTCTTGTATATACACATTTAGCAATCGATATCGAAATGCTTCAAATCATTCTTCTTCTTTACTGGCGTAGACACCGATAATGCGATTATAGCCGAGTCAACAACAGCGCGCCAGTTGTTTCTTCTCTTCGCTACGTGGCGCCAATTGGATATTCCAAGCGAAGCCAGGTCCCTCTCCACTTGGTCCTTCCAACGGAGTGGAGGTTACATAAAGCCATGGCGGCATAACGGCAGTGCATTTAGAAGAATGCCGTAATCTTATATTTAGGTATAAAGTCGATTTTCTTGTATATACACATTTAGCAATCGATATCGAAATGCTTCAAATCATTAGTTTAACATATTTAAGTTAATTAACCTTCTTTGACGTACTGAAGGTGACATAAAGCCAATGCGGCATAACGGCAGTGCATTTGGAAGAATTCCGTAATCTTATATTTAAGTATAAAGTCAATTTTCTTGTATATACACAGTTAGCAATCGATATCGAAATGCTTCAAATCATTACTTTACCACATTTAAGTTAATTAACCTTCTTTGACGTACTGAAGGTGACATAAAGCCGATGCGTTATAACGGCAGTGCATTTGGAAGAATTCCGTAATCTTATATTTAAGTATAAAGTCAATTTTCTTCTATATACACATTTAGCAATCGATATCGAAATGCTTCAAATCATTAGTTTATCATATCTAAGTTAATAAACCTTCTTTAACGCACTCAAGCTAATGCCTTGGCGGCATAACGGCAGTGCATTTGGAAGAATTCCGTAATCTTATATTTAGGTATAAGGTAGATTTTCTTGTATATACACATTTAGCAATCGATATCGAAATGCTTCAAATCATTAGCTAAAGATATTTAAGTTAATAAACCTTCTTTAACGAACTGAAGGTTACATAAAGCCATGGCGGCATAACATCAGTGCATTAAGAAGAACTTCGTAATCTTATATTTAGGCATAAACTCGATTTTCTTGCATAAACACATTTAGCATTCGTTATCGAAATGCTTCAAATCATTATTTTAACAAATTTAAGTTAATAAACCTTCTTTAACGAACTGAAGTTGACGTAAAGACATGGCGGCATAACGGCAGTGCATTAAGAATAATTCCGATATTTTACATTTAGGTATAAATAGATTTTTTTGTATATACACATTTGGCAATCGATATCGAAATGCTTCAAATCACTAGTTTAACATATTTAGGTTAATTAACCTTCTTTATCCTACTGAAGGTGACATTAAGCCATGGTTGCATAACGGCAGTGCATTTAGAAGAAATCCGTGATCGTATATTTAGGTATAAAGCCGATTTTCTTGTATATACACATTTAGCAATCGATATCGAAATGCTTCAAATCATTAGTTTAACAAATTAAAGTTAATAAACCTTCTTTAACGAACTGAAGTTGACATAAAGCCATGGCGACACAACGGCAGTGCATTTAGAAGAATTCCGTTATCTTTTATTTAGGAATAAAGTCGATTTTCTTGTATATACACATTAAGCCATCGATATCGAAATGCTTCAAATCATTAGTTTAACATATTTAAGTTAATTAACCTTCTTTAACGTACTGAAGGTGACATAAAGCCAATGCGGCATAACGGCAGTGCATTTAGAAGAATTTCGTAATCTTATATTTAGGTATAAAGTCGATTTTGTTGTATATACACATTTAGCAATCGATATCGAAATGCCTCAAGCCATTAGTTTATCATATTTAAAGTTAATTAACCTTCTTTATCTTACTGAAGTCTACATTTAGAAGAATTCCGTAGTCTTATATTTAGTTATTAAGTCGATTTTGTTTGTATATACACATTTAGCAATCGATATTAAAATGCTTCAAATCATTAGTTTAACATATTTAAGTTAATTAACCTTCTTTAACGTACTGAAGGTGACATAAAGCCAATGCGGCATAACGGCAGTGCATTTAGAAGAATTCCGTAATCTTATATTTAGGTATAAAGTCGATTTTCTTTCATATACACATTAAGCGATCGATATCGAAATGCTTCAAATCATAAGTTTAACATATTTAAGTTAATTAACCTTCTTTAACGAACTGAAGTTTACATTAAGCCACGGTGGCATAACGGCAGTGCATTTAGAAGAATTCCGTAATCTTATATTTAGGTATAAAGTCGATTTTCTTGTATATACACATTTAGAAATCGATATCGAAATGCTTCAAAGCATTAGTTTAACATATTTAAGTTAATTAACCTTCTTTAACGTATTGAAGGTGACATAAAGCCAATGCGGCATAACGGCAGCGCATTTAGAAGAATTTATATTTAGGCATAAATTCGATTTTCTTGTATATACACATTTAGCAATCGATATCGAAATGTTTAGTTTATCATATTTAAGTTAATTAACCTTCTTTAACCTACTGAAGGTGACATAAAGCCAATGCGGCATAACGGCAGTGCATTTAAAAGAATTTCGTAATCTTATATTTAGGTATAAAGTCGATTTTCTTGTATATACCCATTTAGCAGTCGATATCGAAATGCTTCAAATCTTTAGTTTAACATATTTAAGTTAGTAAACCTTCTTTAACGAACTAAAGGTTACCTAAAGCCATGGCGGCATAACGGCAGTGCATTTAGAAGAATGCCGTATTCTTATATTTAGGTATAAAGTCGATTTTCTTGTATATACACATTTAACAATCGATATCGAAATGCTTCAAATCATTAGTTTAACATATTTAAGTTAATTAACTTTCTTTGACGTACTGAAGGTGACATAAAGCCAATGCGGCATAACGGCAGTGCATTTGGAAGAATTCCGTAATCTTATATTTAAGTATAAAGTCAATTTTCTTGTATATACACATTTAGCAATCGATATCGAAATGCTGCAAATCATTAGTTTAACATACTTTAGTTATTTAACCTTCTTTAACGTACTGAAGGTGACATAAAGCCAATGCGGCATAACGGCAGTGACTTTAGAAGAATTCCGTAATCTTATATTTAGGTATAAAGTCGATTTTCTTGTATATACACATTTAGCAGTCGATATCGAAATGCTACAAATCATTAGTTTAACATATCTAAGTTACTTAACCTTCTTTAACGTACTGAAGGTGACATAAGGCCAATGCGGCATAACGGCAGTGCATTTAGATGAATTCCGTAATCTTATATTTAGGTATAAAGTCGATTTTCTTGTATATACACATTAGACGATCGATATCGAAATGCTTCAAATCATAAGTTTAACATATTTAAGTTAATTAACCTTCTTTAACGAACTGAAGTTTACATTAAGCCATGGTGGCATAACGGCAGTGCATTTAGAAGAATTCCGTAATCTTATATTTAGGTATAAAGTCGATTTTCTTGTATATACACATTTAGCAATCGATATCGAAATGCTTCAAATCATTAGTTTAACATATTTAAGTTAATTAACCTTTTTCAACGTATTGAAGGTGACATAAAGCCAATGCGGCATAACAGCAGTGCATTTAGAAGAATTTATATTTAGGTATAAATTCGATTTTCTTGTATATACACATTTAGCAATCGATATCGAAATGCCTCAAGTCATTAGTTTATCATAATTAAGTTAACTAACCTTCCTTAACGTACTGAAATTGACATAAAGGCAATGCGGCATAACGGCAGCGCATTTAGAAGAATTTCATAATCTTATATTTAGGTATAAAGTCGATTTTCTTGTATATACCCATTTAACAATCGATATCGAAATGCTTCAAATCTTTAGTTTAACTTATTTAAGTTAATAAACCTTCTTCATCTCACTTAAGTCTACATAAAGCCAATGGGGCATAACGGCAGTGCATTTAGAAGAATTTCATAATTTCATATTTAGGTATAAACTCGATTTTCTTGTATATACAAATTTAGCAATCGATATCGAAATGCTTCAAATCATTAGTATAACAGATTTTAGTTAATTAACCTTCTTTAAACTACTGAAGGTGACATAAAGCCAATGCAGCATAACGGCAGTGCATTTAGAAGAATTTCGTAATCTTATATTTAGGTATAAAGTCGATTTTCTTGTATATACACATTTAACAATCGATATTAAAATGCTTCAAATCATTAGTTTAACATAATTAAGTTAATTAACCTTCTTCAACGAAGTGAATGTTACATAAAGCCATGGTGGCATAACGGCAGTGCATTTAGAAGAATTTCGTAATCCTATATTTAGGGATAAAGTCGATTATCTTGTATATACACATTTAGCAGTCGATATCGAAATGCTTCAAATCATTAGTTTAACATATTTAAGTTAATTAACCTTCTCTAAGAACTGAAGGTTACATAAAGCCATGGCGGCATAACGGCAGTGCATTGAGAAGAATTCCGTTATCTTATATTTAAGTATAAAGTCGATTTTCTTGTATATACACATTTAGCAATCGATACCGAAATGCTTCAAATCATTAGTTTAACATATCTAAGTTAATTTACCTTCTTTAACGTACTCAAGGTGACATAAAGCCAATGCGGTATAACGGCACTGCATTTAGAAGAATTCCGTAATCTTATATTTAGGTATAAAGTCGATTTTCTTGTATATACCCATTTAGCAATCGATATCGGAATGCTTTAAATCATTGGTTTAACATATTTAAGTTAGTTAACCTTCTTTAACGTACTGAAGGTGACATAAAGCCAATGCGACATAACGGCAGTGCATTTAGAAGAATTCCGTAATCTTATATTTAGGTATACAGTCGATTTTTTTGTATATACACATTTAGCAATCGATATCGAAATGCTTCAAATCTTTAGTTTAACATATTTAAGTTAATAAACCTACTTTTACGAACTGAAGGTAACATAAAGCCATGGCGGCATAACGGCAGTGCATTTCGAAGAATTCCGTAATCTTATATAAGTTATAAAGTCGATTTTCTTGTATATACACATTTAACAATCGATATCGAAATGCTTCAAATCATTAGTTTAACATATTTAAGTTAATTAACCTTCTTTAACGTACTGAAGGTGACATAAAGCCAATGCGGCATAACGGCAGTGCATTTAGAAGAACTTCGTAATCTTATATTTATGTATAAAGTCGACTTTCTTGTATATACACATTGAGCAATCGATATCAAAATGCTTCAAATCTTTAGTTTAACATATTTAAGTTAATAAACCTTCTTAAACGAACTAAAGGTTACCTAAAGCCATGGCGGCATAACGGCAGTGCATTTAGAAGAATTCCGTAATCCTATATTTATGTATAAAGTCGATTTTCTTGTATATACACATTTAGCAATCGATATCGAAATGCTTCAAATCATTAGTTTAACATATTTAAGTTAATTAACCTTCTTTAACGTACTGAAGGTGACATAAAGCCAATGCGGCATAACGGCAGTGCATTTAGAAGAACTTCGTAATCTTATATTTATGTATAAAGTCGATTTTCTTGTATATACACATTTAGCAATCGATATCGAAATGCTTCAAATCATTAGTTTAACATATTTAAGTTAATTAACCTTCTTTAACGTACTGAAGGTGACATAAAGCCAATGCGGCATAACGGCAGTGCATTTAGAAGAATTCCGTAATCTTATATTTAGGTATAAAGTCGATTTTCTTGTATATACACATTAAGCAATCGATATCGAAATGCTTCAAATCATTAGTTTAACATATTTAAGTTAATTAACCTTTTTTGACGTACTGAAGGTGACATAAAGCCAATGCGGCATAACGGCAGTGCATTTGGAAGAATTCCGTAATCTTATATTTAAGTATAAAGTCAGTTTTCTTGTATATACACATTTAACAATCGATATCGAAATGCTTCAAATCTTAAGTTTAACATACTTAAGTTATTTAACCTTCTTTAACGTACTGAAGGTGACATAAAGCCAATGCGGCATAACGGCAGTAACTTTAGAAGAATTCCGTAATCTTATATTTAGGTATAAAGTCGATTTTCTTGTATATACACATTTAGCGATCGATATCGAAATGCTACAAATCATTAGTTTAACATATTTAAGTTAATTAACCTTCTTTAACGTACTGAAGGTGACATAAGGCCAATGCGGCATAACGGCAGTGCATTTAGATGAATTCCGTAATCTTATATTTAGGTATAAAATCGATTTTGTTGTATATACACATTTAGCAATCGACATCGAAATGCTTCAAATCTTTAGTTTAACATATTTAAGTTAATAAACCTTCTTTAACGAACTGAAGGTTACATAAAGCCATGGCGGCATAACAGCAGTGCATTTAGAAGAATTCCGTAATCTAATATTTAGGTACAAAGTCGATTTTCTTGTATGTACACATTTAGCAATTGATATCGAAATGCTTCAAATCATTAGTTTAACATATTTAAGTTAATAAACCTTCTTTATCTCACTTAAGTCTACATAAAGCCAATGGGGCATAACGGCAGTGCATTTAGAAGAATTTCATAATTTTATATTTAGGTATAAACTCGATTTTCTTGTATATACACATTTAGCAATCGATATCGAAATGCTTCAAATCATTAGTATAACAGATTTTAGTTAATTAACCTTCTTTAAAGTACTGAAGGTGACATAAAGCCAATGCGGCATAACGGCAGTGCATTTAGAAGAATTTCGTAATCTTATATTTAGGTATAGAGTCGATTTTCTTGTATATACACATTTAACAATCGATATCAAAATGCTTTAAATCATTAGTTTAACATAATTAAGTTAATTAACTTTCTTCAACGAAGTGAATGTTACATAAAGCCATGGTGGCATAACGGCAGTGCATTTAGAAGAATTTCGTTATCCTATATTTAGGGATAAAGTCGATTATCTTGTATATACACATTTAGCAGTCGATATCGAAATGCTTTAAATCATTAGTTTAACATATTTAAGTAAATAAACCTTCTCTAAGAACTGAAGGTTACATAAAGCCATGGCGGCATAACGGCAGTGCATTGAGAAGAATTCCGTTATCTTATATTTAAGTATAAAGTCGATTTTCTTGTATATACACATCTAGCAATCGATATCGAAATGCTTCAAATCATTAGTTTAACATATTTAAGTTAATTAACCTTCTTTAACGTACTGAAGGTGACATAAAGCCAATGCGGTATAACGGCACTGCATTTAGAAGAATTCCGTAATCTTATATTTAGGTATAAAGTCGATTTTCTTGTATATACCCATTTAGCAATCGATATCGGAATGCTTCAAATCATTAGTTTAACATATTTAAGTTAGTTAACCTTCTTTATCGTACTGAAGGTGACATAAAGCCAATGCGACATAACGGCAGTGCATTTAGAAGAATTCCGTAATCTTATATTTAGGTATAAAGTCGATTTTCTTGTATATACCCATTTAGCAATCGATATCGAAATGCTTCAAATCATTAGTATAACATATTTAAGTTAATTAACCTTCTTTAAGGTACTGAAGGTGACATAAAGCCTATGCGGCATAACGGCAATGCATTTAGAAGAATTTCGTAATCTTATATTTAGGTATAAAGTCGATTTTCTTGTATATACACATTTAGCAATCGATATCGAAATGCTTCAAATCATTAGTTTAACATATTTAAGTTAATTACCCTTCTTTAACGTACTGAAAGTAACATTAAGCCTATGCGGCATAACGGCAGTGCATTTAGAAGATTTCCGTAATCTAATATTTAGGTATAAAGTCGATCTTCTTGTATATACACATTTCGCAATCGATATTGAAATGCTTCAAATCATTAGTTTAACATATTAAAGTTAATTAACCTTCTTTAACGAACTGAAGGTGACACAAAGCCAATGCGGCATAACGGCAGTGCATTTAGAAGAATTCCGTAATCTTATATTTAGGTATAAAGACGATTTTCTTGTATACACACATTTAGCAATCGATATCGAAATGCTTCAAATCATTAGTTTAACATATTTAAGTTAATTAACCTTTTTTAACGTACTGAAGGTGACAGAAAGCCAATGCGGCATTACGGCAGTGCATTTAGAAGAATTCTGTGTTCTTATATTTAGGTATAAAGTCTATTTTCCTGTATATGCACATTTAGAAATCGATATCGAAATGCTTCAAGTCATTAGTTTAACATATTTAAGTTAATTTACCTTCTTTAACGAGCTGAAGGTTACATAAAGCCATGGCGGCATAACGGCAGTGCATTTAGAAGAATTCCGATATCTTATATTTAGGTATAAAGTCGATTTTCTTGTATATACACATTTAGCAATCGATATCGAAATGCTTCAAATCATTAGTTTAACATATTTAAGATAACTAACCTTCTTTAACGTACTGAAGATGACATAAAGCCAATGCGGCATAACGGCAGTGCATTTAGAAGAATTCCGATATCTTATATTTAGGTATAAAGTCGATTTTCTTGTATATACACATTTAGCAATCGATATCGAAATGCTTCAAATCATTAGTTTAACAAATTTAAGTTAATTAACCTTCTTTAACGTACTGAAGTTGACATAAAGCCAATGCGGCATAACGGCAGCGCATTTAGAAGAATTTCGTAATCTTATATTTAGGTATAAAGTCGATTTTCTTGTATATACCCATTTAGCAATCGATATCGAAATGCTTGAAATCATTAGTTTAACATATTTAGGTTAATAAACCTTCTTTATCTCACTTAAGTCTACATAAAGCCAATGGGGCATAACGGCAGTGCATTTAGAAGAATTTCATAATTTTATATTTAGGTATAAACTCGATTTTCTTGTATACACACATTTAGCAATCGATATCGAAATGCTTCAAATCATTAGTATAACAGATTTTAGTTAATTAACCTTCTTTAAAGTACTGAAGGTGACATAAAGCCAATGCGGCATAACGGCAGTGCATTT
Organism: Bactrocera zonata; assembly: GCA_037783105.1. Taxonomy (NCBI): domain Eukaryota; kingdom Metazoa; phylum Arthropoda; class Insecta; order Diptera; family Tephritidae; genus Bactrocera; species Bactrocera zonata. The sequence continues at coordinate 35,613 of JBAWJQ010002220.1, forward strand.
AGAAGAATTTCGTAATCTTATATTTAGGTATAAAGTCGATTTTCTTGTATATACACATTTAACAATCGATATCAAAATGCTTCAAATCATTAGTTTAACATAATTAAGATAATTAACCTTCTTCAACGAAGTGAATGTTACATAAAGCCATGGTGGCATAACGGCAGTGCATTTAGAAGAATTTCGTAATCCTATATTTAGGGATAAAGTCGATTATCTTGTATATACACATTTAGCAGTCGATATCGAAATGCCTCAAGCCATTAGTTTATCATATTTAAGTTAATTAACTTTCTTTATCTTACTGAAGTCTACATTTAGAAGAATTCCCCAGTCTTATATTTAGTTATAAAGTCGATTTTCTTGTATATACCCATTTAGCAATCGATATCAAAATGCTTCAAATCATTAGTTTAACATATTTAAGTTAATTAACCTTCTTTGACGTACTGAAGGTGACATAAAGCCATGGCGGCATAACGACAGTGCATTTAGAAGAATTTCGTAATCTTATATTTAGGTATAAAGTCGATTTTGTTGTATATACACATTTAGCAATCGATATCGAAATGCTTCAAACCATTAGTTTAACATATTTAAGTTAATTAACCTTCTTTAACGAACTGAAGTTTACATTAAGCCATGGCGGCATAACGGCAGTGCATTTAGAAGAATTCCGTAATCTTTTATTTAGGTATAAAGTCGATTTTCTTGTATATACACATTTAGCAATCGATATCGATATGCTTCAAATCTTTAGTTTAACATATTTAAGTTAATTAACCTTCTTTAACGTACTGAAGGTGACATAAAGCCAATGCGGCATAACGGCAGTGCATTTAGAAGAACTTCGTAATCTTATATTTATGTATAAAGTCGACTTTGTTGTATATACGCATTGAGCAATCGATATCAAAATGCTTCAAATCTTTAGTTTAACATATTCAAGTTAATAAACCTTCTTAAACGAACTAAAGGTTACCTAAAGCCATGGCGGCATAACGGCAGTGCATTTAGAAGAATTCCGTAATCCTATATTTAGGTATAAATTCGATTTTCTTGTATATACACATTTAGCAATCGATATCGAAATGCTTCAAATCTTTAGTTTAACATATTTATGTTAATTAACCTTCTTTAACGTACTGGAGGTGACATAAAGCCAATGCGGCATAACGGCAATGCATTTAGAAGAACTTCGTAATCTTATATTTATGTATAAAGTCGATTTTCTTGTATATACACCATTAGCAATCGATATCGAAATGCCTCAAGCCATTAGTTTATCATATTTAAGTTAATTAACTTTCTTTATCTTACTGAAGTCTACATTTAGAAGAATTCCCTAGTCTTATATTTAGTTATAAAGTCGATTTTCTTGTATATACCAATTTAACAATCGATATCAAAATGCTTCAAATCATTAGTTTAACAAATTTAAGTTAATTAACCTTCTTTAACGTACTGAAGTTGACATAAAGCCAATGCGGCATAACGGCAGCGCATTTAGAAGAATTTCGTAATCTTATATTTAGGTATAAAGTCGATTTTCTTGTATATACCCATTTAGCAATCGATATCGAAATGCTTGAAATCATTAGTTTAACATATTTAAGTTAATAAACCTTCTTTATCTCACTTAAGTCTACATAAAGCCAATGGGGCATAACGGCAGTGCATTTAGAAGAATTTCATAATTTTATATTTAGGTATAAACTCGATTTTCTTGTATATATACATTTAGCAATCGATATCGAAATGCTTCAAATCATTAGTATAACAGATTTTAGTTAATTAACCTTCTTTAAAGTACTGAAGGTTACATAAAGCCAATGCGGCATAACGGCAGTGCATTTAGAAGAATTTCGTAATCTTATATTTAGGTATAAAGTCGATTTTCTTGTATATACCCATTTAGCAATCGATATCGAAATGCTTGAAATCATTAGTTTAACATATTTAAGTTAATAAACCTTCTTTATCTCACTTAAGTCTACATAAAGCCAATGCGGCATAACGGCAGCGCATTTAGAAGAATTTCGTAATCTTATATTTAGGTATAAAGTCGATTTTCTTGTATATTCCCATTTAGCAATCGATATCGAAATGCTTGAAATCATTAGTTTAACATATTTAAGTTAATAAACCTTCTTTATCTCACTTAAGTCTACATAAAGCCAATGCGGCATAACGGCAGTGCATTTAGAAGAATTTCGTAATCTTATATTTAGGTATAAAGTCGATTTTCTTGTATATACACATTTAACAATCGATATCAAAATGCTTCAAATCATTAGTTTAACATAATTAAGTTAATTAACCTTCTTCAACGAAGTGAATGTTACATAAAGCCATGGTGGCATAACGGCAGTGCATTTAGAAGAATTTCGTAATCCTATATTTAGGGATAAAGTCGATTATCTTGTATATACACATTTAGCAGTCGATATCGAAATGCTTCAAATCATTAGTTTAACATATTTAAGTTAATAAACCTTCTCTAAGAACTGAAGGTTACATAAAGCCATGGCGGCATAACGGCAGTGCATTGAGAAGAATTCCGTTATCTTATATTTAAGTATAAAGTCGATTTTCTTGTATATACACATTTAGCAATCGATATCGAAATGCTTCAAATCATTAGTTTAACATATTTAAGTTAATTAACCTTCTTTAACGTACTGAAGGTGACATAAAGCCAATGCGGTATAACGGCACTGCATTTAGAAGAATTCCGTAATCTTATATTTAGGTATAAAGTCGATTTTCTTGTATATACCCATTTAGCAATCGATATCGGAGTGCTTCAAATCATTAGTTTAACATATTTAAGTTAGTTTACCTTCTTTAACGCACTGAAGGTGACATAAAGCCAATGCGACATAACGGCAGTGCATTTAGAAGAATTCCGTAATCTTATATTTAGGTATAAAGTCGATTTTCTTGTATATACCCAATTAGCAATCGATATCGAAATGCTTCAAATCTTTAGTTTAACATATTTAAGTTAATAAACCTACTTTTACGAACTGAAGGTAACATAAAGCCATGGCGGCATAACGGCAGTGCATTTCGAAGAATTCCGTAATCTTATATAAGTTATAAAGTCGATTTTCTTGTATATACACATTTAACAATCGATATCGAAATGCTTCAAATCATTAGTATAACATATTTAAGTTAATTAACCTTCTTTAACGTACTGAAGGTGACATAAAGCCAATGCGGCATAACGGCAATGCATTTAGAAGAATTTCGTAATCTTATATTTAGGTATAAAGTCGATTTTCTTGTATATACACATTTAGCAATCGATATCGAAATGCTTCAAATCATTAGTTTAACATATTTAAGTTAATTACCCTTCTTTAACGTACTGAAGGTAACATAAAGCCAATGCGGCATAACGGCAGTGCATTTAGAAGAATTCCGTAATCTAATATTTAGGTATAAAGTCGATCTTCTTGTATATACACATTTAGCAATCGATATCGAAATGCTTCAAATCATTAGTTTAACATATTAAAGTTAATTAACCTTCTTTAACGTACTGAAGGTGACACAAAGCCAATGCGGCATAACGGCAGTGCATTTAGAAGAATTCCGTAATCTTATATTTAGGTATAAAGACGACTTTCTTGTATATACACATTAAGCAATCGATATCGAAATGCTTCAAATCATTAGTTTAACATATTTAAGTTAATTAACCTTCTTTAACGTACTGAAGGTGACATAAAGCCAATGCGGCATAACGGCAGTGCATTTAGAAGAATCCCGTAATCTTATATTTAGGTATAAAGTCGATTTTCTTGTATATACACATTAAGCGATCGATATAGAAATGCTTCAAATCATAAGTTTAACATATTTAAGTTAATTAACCTTCTTTAACGAACTGAAGTTTACATTAAGCCATGGCGGCATAACGGCAGTGCATTTAGAAGAATTCCGTAATCTTTTATATAGGTATAAAGTCGATTTTCTTGTACATACACATTTAGCAATCGATATCGATATGCTTCAAATCTTTAGTTTAACATATTTAAGTTAATTAACCTTCTTTAACGAACTAAAGGTAACCTAAAGCCATGGCGGCATAACGGCAGTGCATTTAGAAGAATTCTGTAATCCTATATTTAGGTATAAAGTCGATTTTCTTGTATATACACATTAAGCAATCGATATCGAAATGCTTCAAATCGTTAGTTTAACATATTTAAGTTAATTAACCTTTTTTGACGTACTGAAGGTGACATAAAGCCAATGCGGCATAACGGCAGTGCATTTGGAAGAATTCCGTAATCTTATATTTAAGTATAAAGTCAGTTTTCTTGTATATACACATTTAGCAATCGATATCGAAATGCTTCAAATCATTAGTTTAACATACTTAAGTTATTTAACCTTCTTTAACGTACTGAAGGTGACATAAAGCCAATGCGGCATAACGGCAGTGACTTTAGAAGAATTCCGTAATCTTATATTTAGGTATAAAGTCGATTTTCTTGTATATACACATTTAGCGATCGATATCGAAATGCTACAAATCATTAGTTTAACATATTTAAGTTAATTAACCTTCTTTAACGTACTGAAGGTGACATAAGGCCAATGCGGCATAACGGCAGTGCATTTAGATGAATTCCGTAATCTTATATTTAGGTATAAAATCGATTTTGTTGTATATACACATTTAGCAATCGATATCGAAATGCCTCAAGCCATTAGTTTATCATATTTAAGTTAATTAACTTTCTTTATCTTACTGAAGTCTACATTTAGAAGAATTCCCTAGTCTTATATTTAGTTATAAAGTCGATTTTCTTGTATATACCAATTTAACAATCGATATCAAAATGCTTCAAATCATTAGTTTAACAAATTTAAGTTAATTAACCTTCTTTAACGTACTGAAGTTGACATAAAGCCAATGCGGCATAACGGCAGCGCATTTAGAAGAATTTCGTAATCTTATATTTAGGTATAAAGTCGATTTTCTTGTATATACCCATTAAGCAATCGATATCGAAATGCTTGAAATCATTAGTTTAACATATTTAAGTTAATAAACCTTCTTTATCTCACTTAAGTCTACATAAAGCCAATGGGGCATAGCGGCAGTGCATTTAGAAGAATTTCATAATTTTATATTTAGGTATAAACTCGATTTTCTTGTATATACACATTTAGCAATCGATATCGAAATGCTTCAAATCATTAGTATAACAGATTTTAGTTAATTAACCTTCTTTAAAGTACTGAAGGTTACATACAGCCAATGCGGCATAACGGCAGTGCATTTAGAAGAATTTCGTAATCTTATATTTAGGTATAAAGTCGATTTTCTTGTATATACCCATTTAGCAATCGATATCGAAATGCTTGAAATCATTAGTTTAACATATTTAAGTTAATAAACCTTCTTTATCTCACTTAAGTCTACATAAAGCCAATGCGGCATAACGGCAGCGCATTTAGAAGAATTTCGTAATCTTATATTTAGGTATAAAGTCGATTTTCTTGTATATACCCATTTAGCAATTGATATCGAAATGCTTGAAATCATAAGTTTAACATATTTAAGTTAATAAACCTTCTTTATCTCACTTAAGTCTACATAAA
>JBAWJQ010002222.1:0-39992 GCA_037783105.1 Bactrocera zonata
ATAAATATGGTTGTCAAAAAAGTAATGCGATATTTTCGCTAGTTGGCGCTGAAAGCGTGTAGTTCTAGTTTTATCCGTTGCATCGGGTCATGCTATACTTTTTTGGAAAGCTCATTTCACGCGCTAACACGTGTTTGATTGATTGTCGTTTCTTTTAAGTCGTTCATGAGTTATAGCGTCGCAAACATGGAGCAAAATAAAGAGAAAATACGGCATATTTTACAGTACTACTACGATAAAGGCAAAAATGAGTCTCAAGCCGCCAATAAAATTTGTGCAGTTTATGGATCCGATACAGTTTCCATTTCCACCGCACAACGATGGTTTCAACGTTTTCGTTCTGGTGTAGAGGTGGTCGAAGATGCGCCACGCTCCGGAAGGCCTGTCGTCGAAAATTGCGATAAAATCGCTGAATTGGTCGAAAGAGACCGGCATAGTAGTCATCAAACCTTTACAAACTATTTGAAGAAGCTTGGAGTCACCAAGAAGCTCGATGTATGGGTGCCACACGAATTGATTCAATAAAAATACCGCAAGACTTTTTTGACAACCCATTATATATTTTTATATTTATCTCGCTTATATACTGTTATGAGTAAAACACGCTCTCTTATTTTCATTGGGATAACTCACATATTGGCTGATATATGCGGTACAAAGTCACCCCGAAGTTCGAAACTCTTTATATTAGGTGTATGGGGGCTAAAGGCAGTTTTGGTTCGATTCAACCCATTTCTGACTTACAGACATACCATTATAAAGGAAGAATTATCCCTTAATTTCAGTTATATATGTATATCTAACATTGATCGGCATTTTCGGGTTGTTGGTCCAGTTTTCCCGCAATTGCATCTATTTTAGGCGCAAAGATACACTGTTTTGAATAAAATATCTTCTGCAATTTTCATTGAGATGACTCAAATATTGTCGGATATATCCAGCATAAAGTGACCTACAAGTTCTAAAATCTTTATATTAGGTATATGGGGGCTCAGGAAAGTATTGACTCGATTAAACCCATTTTTGACATAATGAAATACAATTGCTAGGAAAGGATATTTTCGGTCAAAAGTCAACTACTGGTATCGGGTCCACATATTCGGTACCTAGAGGCTTGAACATGCGAAATTTTATTCCGGTATATTAATAAATTCTTTATTTGTGTACTGGAAGATGAAAGAACCAAATTGAATTTTAAATTGTGTTATATGGGAAGTAGGCGTGGTTGTAGTCCGATTCCGCTCATTTTCACAGAGCGATATAGGAATATGAAAAGAATGTTAAGTTCCAAATTTTGTCGAAATCGGTCAGTCGGGTCCCGAAATATGGGATTTCACCAGATAGTGGGTGCCACGCCCATTGTCCAATTTTCACACCGGCTCCGATAGAGCCCCCTTATACCATCTATATACCACCTGTATAGAATAATTTTGCAGGATTTTAGTAATTAAAAAAAAAAATAATAATTAAAGAAGTACTCATTTTATGCAAGTGACCAACCAGACGGGGAAAATGTTTAAACTTACATATACTATACATATACATATATATACATATACTATACATGTTAAGTAGAAACCCTGTAGTTTACTGAGAAAAATATTTATAGCTCGACCTCGTCCGACACTATAGCAAAAACACTAATTTTTAAAAAATTCAAACAGAAATTTACTTTTTTAATGATTAATTGTTTTCCCGAAAAAAACATAATAACACATTAACTAAATTAATTAATTAATATTAAATACATACTAAGGTGTCCAGAATCCATAAAAAGTATTTTCCAGAATTCACTTCACGCAACACAAATACCACTTGCAATTTCGAGAAGAATAGAAATTTTCGCGAATAAGCATGTGCGTTCTGAACGAAGTTTAGGTTCCGACTATTTATGTGGCAATATAGCGGGCTGAAGGTCATTCATTTAATCGGTTCATTGTAGAACGGTTACTTAGGTACTAAAAAAAATCAATCAGTAGCATCGCTGAAGTTTGTAATTTTCATTTTTGTCCGGTTTTTGAAGGAAAATGCTCATATGTGTGTCGGTAGAAGGTCTTATAGGATTTGTACTCAAGCAAATTTAGTTGTTGTTGCTTAAGTGGTTTAGGAGATATGTACATAAAACTTTTTAGAGGGCGGGGCCAAGCCCAATTTTCAAAAATGCCCCTTGTTGCCTGTGCCAAATTACAGCTTTATCTTAATTTAGTGCAAAGTGATGTCACTTTATATGTTTTCGGTTAGTTGCGATTCGAAACTTTTTTTTGTACTAGGGAACCCACATACCAAGTTTCATCTATATATCATCTACGTTTACTCAAGTTTGCACGGACGGACGGACGGACAGACAGACAGTCAACTGGATATCGACTTTTCTCTTTTCTGATCATTTATATGTATATGTATATATAACCCTATATCTATCTCGTTTAGTTTTAGGTCATCCGAGCAATTGTAAGGTGGTTGCAAAGGTATAAAAATTAAAGCTTGCGTGTTTCAACGAGGTATGGTATTCCGCAAATTTTATGTATAAATACCTATTTTTCACTAATTCTGTCTATTTACACTACGAAGTGTAATTAATATGAAATTAAGCTGCTATCAAGATTTCTATAAATTTTTGTCCCAAAAACATTTTCTCTTCAACCATTATTTAATCCTACTGAAGCCATAAAAATTTACAATACAAGTATTTGGGCATAAGTTTACCTAATGGCAATAAATTATTACTGACTCACAATCGAGAATTTAAAGAGTTTTAATATCAATTTTTACTAAAAGTTTTTATCCTTACCATTTTGTATTGTTTTTTGTTCATAAAAAAAACACACGACAGCTATAAATACAACTCTGAAATCTAAAAAAGGTTCTGCACCATACTTCTAACTTTTTCGCTGCTTCTTATTTCAGCAATTCGGCAAGAGTATTTAACGAATAACAAAAGTAAGCTTTTTACATGATGACAGGAACAATAAGATTTAAAAATTGTTGTTCTTTTGCATACTAACATTCGCTATAACTTATTCGCTTTGTTATTTAAAACATATACTATGCTGGAATTCCAAAATGTGCGTTCTGGCTCACACACGTCAAGAATTTACATATTGCTAAGGAACTCTCTCTCTCTCATTAAAGGAGGGACGACACTTGAAGTATTTCCGTGTGTTAAAGTTGACAAACTTGTGCCATGTCCCTGAGGGTGAAACGATTTTTTTGTCCTTAAGATGCTTTCTAAATACTACTCTAGTTTCACTTACGCATGTTACAACAAATTTGAAAATTCGGTCAAAAGTTATTTCAAAGTGCAAAATGCTGAACACGTACTTGTGGATAAGTACCAGTGGATACGGTGACTATTCACTTAGATTTAAAAGCAAACCAATAAACAAAAAAACGATTTGTCTAAAACTTATTTGAAGATTTCTTTAAAAGCATCAAAATTCATGTTTTTCCAAAGCTAAGTAGTTAAGTTTTATCGTAGGAAACGTATTTTCAACAATACTTTCCGAAAGAGTGTATTGTAAAATACTTGAATGTATACCTTTCACCAAGTAGCCCATTTTTTTATTTCTTTACCGCGTCATATGCGGCTTTCCATACCATCTTCTGCAGAAAATTTAATAATTGTAACGTTTCTGTTCATCGAGTTAACGCACTTTATGTTACAGTTTTAACACAAGATGTTTGAATCAAAAGATAAAAAATTTATTTAAAAAGTTAATTTTTTAATTTAAAGTAAAAAATTAAAATTTGATTTTTAATCCCGAAATCAAAATTAGTAAGGAAGGACTAAGATCGGGTGTAACCAAAAATTTGCAACTCGCAATAATCACAGGCAGTTACATCAGACTTTAATAACTTCATATAAAACAAGTAAGGAAGGGCTGAGTTTGGGTGCATCCGAACATCTTATAATCTTGCAGCCTGCAAGAATCAAAGCCAGGGAAATACTTTAAGGTGTAAAAAGTCCACGAGAGGATTGAAATTCCAGCAATTTTGTATATAGTACATATACCAGTGGAGCAATGGGGAAAACTTCTCCCCCAAGAGCTAAATGGCTTATTAGTAATTGTTTTATTCTGAAAAAATATAAAGTAACGGAAATTTACCATTTTATTTTAGAAACAAAATTAAAGCCTTTCTTCATTTTTGAATGTAATAATCATGCTAAGATTCCACTGAAGCTACAAACTGTAGCAACGCATACAGATTTAATTGTTAATAAATCCAATCTGATTGTTAGAGAACTTGAAATAGATGCTGCATTCAGCTCCATCTGTGATCTGTTCGATTGATACATTCTCGTGGTTTATCCTCCAAGTTTTCCAACATACAAAACTTAGAAACTGAAAAAATAAGGAAAAAACGGGAAGATCAACAATATCTATCCCAGCCATGTGCAAATTTCAGTTTATAATTGGAATTTTTTGCCTATGTAATATTCTATCTGTAACTCATTCACTCAGCGTGATTCTTCGGAAAGAATCGATCAATCTTGCAAAGGCATCAAATAAGATAAATACGCTGCTTACAACATTCCGCAATCGAAGACAATAAGCGGAGGAACATTTTCGATCCATTTACTCAGGCAGCAAGAAAACCAAGAATCTGCGGCCGACAAACAAAACACGAAAATTTCTGCGTGAGAACTTGCGATGAATACCACACGGTCTCAGTGGGGTTGAACAGTTTTGTTGGATTTGAAAAATGTTCGGTCATTTGATTGCTTCTGATTTGTATACTGCAAAAGGAAATAATCAAATGGAATTTAAAATTGTGTTTTATTTGAAGTGGGCGTGGTTTGTTGTCCGTTTTTTTTTTTTTATTTTCGCACTTTGACGTAGGAATGTTACAAAAATATCACATATCAAATTTGGTTGAAATCGGTCAGTCGGTCGGATATGTGATTTTATCTAAGAGTAGGCGGTGCCACGCCCATAGTCAAATTTTTACTTCTGTTCCCATAAAGCCTTCACATGTCACTTCGGGTGTGAAATTTTATGTTTCTGTCGTTTTTAGATATTGATGTATAGAACTTTTATTACTTTTTATCAGTATCGGTGTATGAGGGGTTATCCTCCGATTTCAGCCATTTATTGGTAGAGGCTTATTCCAAGTGAATTTGGCTATTGTAACATAAATCGTCTGGGAGATATGTACATTTAACCTTTTAGAGGGCGACGTCACCCCACTTTTTCAAAATTTTGGCCTACAGTACCTAGCTACTGCGATCCACTGTGCAAATCTTATTCTAGCGCTTAGTTATGGCACTTTATACGTTTCCGGTTAATGGCGTTTTGGGGGCGTGCCAGTGGTCCTATTACGCCCATCTACGAATATGTGTTATCAAGAAATCTTAAATTTTATTCAAGTTACGGCATGAACTGACGGACATACAGATTTCAAATCGTTTCTTCGTCCTGGTCATTTATATACTATATATAAAGAGTGACCAATTTCGTGGTTCCCTACTTTTATAAACAAAAGCACAGAAACTTTAAAATTAATGAATACGTGAATTATAATTCGAAAGAACATTCTTTGGCATTTATTTTTTAAAGATTATCTCTTTCAAATGTTGACCGCGGCTACGTATCAGGTGGTTCATCCGTTGAGCCCAATTTTCGATGATTTGTTCGAGCTTTCGACTGGTGAATGGAGAAGACAAGGCGTGATGGTTTGCTCCAAGGCCTGAACCAAAGCGGGATTGTCCGCATAGACTTTTGGGTTTACATATTCCCATAAGAAAAAAGTTGACGGTGTGACATTCCACGATCTTGGAGGTCAACCGACCGACCCAAAACGTGAAATTTTCTGCTAACTGAAGTGTTCTTTCAATAAATCCATTGATTGATGCAATGTGTGGGAAGTGACGTCGTCTTGTTGAAAGCAAATGTCGTCGATATATGATTTCTCGTATCAAACAATCGGTTATCATAGCGCGATAGAGGTCTCCATTGACGGTTTCGTTCTCATCGGCATCATTTTTGAATAAATATAGACCGATGATTCCACAAGCCCACAAGCCACACCAAACCGTTGTTTTTTTCTGGATGAAATGCCAGCTCTTGAATCTCTTCTGATTGCTTTTTATCCTAAAAGTTGGAATTTTGCTTGTTTACATACCCATAGAGCCAGAAATGGGCCTCATCGCTGAACAAAATTTGGCCCGAAACGTCGGATCTTCTTGGAACTTTTCAAGAACCCATAGAACGAAGCCATGTCTCTTGGGAAGGTGGAGCATCTTCAGTTCTTGCACAAATTATTTTGTGTATGCTTTCAATTTAAGATCTCGACGTAAAATGGTTCAAGTCGTTATATACGTCAGTCCGAGTAGCTGCGAACGGAACTAAATCCGTTCTCCTCGGTCTTCGTGTACACTTTTAGCTATGGCTGCTATATTTTCTTCACTGCGTGTTGGACGTCCGGTCGAATATTATCCCATAATGAATGCCGGGTCTCAAGATGGATGATGGTGTTGCAAATAGTACGCTCAGTGGATCAAATATGTTGATCATAAGTTGAGGGAAGTGCGAGAATAAAGTTCAACGATTTCGTAACGTTGTTCAGGTGTAAGTCTTTCCATGATGAAATACCAAACAATACTGGACAGAAATAGCATGACAGCTTCACCCGACTCATGCGAGATCTGTCAAAAAAGGCTATTGAAAAAAGTTACTTTATTTGGATCACACGTTATATAACACTATGTCTATTTCGCTTAGGTTTGGGTGATGCGTTGTCAGTTTGTATGGCAGCTATATATAGTGAGCAGCTTCTTGGGAAGAAAACTATGTACTTTGTATGTATTTGCATTTCATCATGATTTTGATAAGAAATAAGAGTATCCTCTTGCACGCGTATTTTTATACCCTGAACAGGGTATATTAAGTTTGTCACGAAGTTTGTAACACCCAGAAGGAATCGTCGGAGACCCTATAAAGTATATATATAAATGATCAGTATGTCGAGCTGAGTCGATTTAGCAATGTCCGTCTGTCTGTCCGTCTGTCCGTCTGTCTGTATATATACGAACTAGTCCCTCAGTTTTTAAGATATCGTTTTGAAATTTTGCAAACGTCATTTTCTCTTCAAGAAGCTGCACATTTGTCGGAACGGCCGATGTCGGACCACTATAGCATATAGCTGCCATACAAACTGAACGATCGGAATCAAGTTCTTATATGGAAAACTTTCACATTTGACAAGATATATTCACGAAATTTGGCATATATTATTTTCTAAGGCAACAATGTAATCTCCGAAGAAATTGTTCAGATCGGTCAACTATAGCGTATAGCTGCCATACAAACTGAACGATCGGAATCAAGTTCTTGTATGAACAACTTTCACATTTGACAAGATATATTCACGAAATTTGGTATATATTATTTTCTAAGACAACAATGTAATTTTCGAAGAAATTGTTCAGATCGGTTGACTATAGCATATAGCTGCCATACAAACTGGACGATCGGAATCAAGTTCTTGTATGGACAACTTTCACATTTGAGAAGATATAAGATCGGTTGACTATAGCATATAGCTGCCATACAAACTGGACGATCGGAATCAAGTTCTTGTATGGACAACTTTCACATTTGAGAAGATATATTCACGAAATTTGGTATATATTATTTTCTAAGGAAACAATATAATCTCCGAAGAAATTGTTCAGATCGGTTGACTATAGCATATAGCTGCCATACAAACTGAACGATCGGAATCAAGTTCTTGTATGGACAACTTTCACATTTGACAAGATATATTCACGAAATTTGGTATATATTATTTTCTAAGACAACAATGTAATCTCCGAAGAAATTGTTCAGATCAGTTGACTATAGCATATAGCTGCCATACAAACTAGACGATCGGAATCAAGTTCTTGTATGGAAAACTTTCACATTTGAGAAGATATATTCACGAAATTTGGTATATATTCTTTTCTAAGGCAACAATGTAATCTCCGAAGAAATTGTTCAGAACGGTTGACTATAGCATATAGCTTCCATACAAACTGAACAAATAGTCACTAACAGAAATGCACCTGTGAAGGGTATTTAGCTTCGGTGCAACCGAAGTTAACGTTTTTTCTTGTTTAAATATAAGTTGATATCATATCAAATTTTATTTCTGTGAAACAATTTATTGGAACATATGTGTTATTTTTCCACGATTTCTTGGAGTTTTAGATCGGCATTTAAAGGATAAATGAATTATTAGCGGTGAGAATATCACCACTAAGTGTGTATGCTTTTGAAAATAAAATTGCAGAAAGAAATATATTTGCGTCTATATCCATTGTACGTGCACCAGTATATGTATAGCAACGTACGTACGCATACATATGTATATTTGTGTGCACAGTGAATTGATGGTGAATTTTCAATCAACTAAAACACATTCAAGTTAATCAATTATTGACACACATACTGACCTTAATTGGCATGAAGTGACATTTTTCTTATGTTGCATTGTACTTCCATATTTGAAACAAAACCGAACTCTGAGATTCCATGTAAATATGTGCTATGTGGATGCAACAGAATATGTTGTAGATTAAAAAACTCAGCTGCAGAGTTAAATTGGATATCGGTCAAACACATTTTCGATTATTGCATTCATTACAATGGTTATAATATTTATAACTATATATTTTTTAAGTTGTTTCGAAATCGGCATATATGCACATTCTTACAAAAAGGATTATATTAGCAAATGTTTTACTGCTTCTATCACCAATAACTTATACACAATCTTTGGTCTATGCTAATTTGACATTGCACTTCGGTGCACCGATGTTCATGACGAAGAAGCATATAACGTGGTTGTAGTCAAACTGAAAACTGCGAATCCGCACTTGGCGTAGTCAATGATTTCATTATTTCAGACAAGAGCGAGGCCAAGTTGCGTATACGACATGTTGTACGAGCGCTTGCGGAAGCTGAGTTAAGCATCGGACACAAGAAATCTGGGAGAGCAAACCACAAGTTATATATGTATGTATGTGTCTGCTTTTTGTTTTAACGAAGTCTCGACCGCTCTGTTAGCATTTGAGTACTGTGAGAGCGATAAAAAGCATTACGCATGTTCCACTTCGCACCCCATTTATATTCTTTTGTTCGACTTATTGTTTGCGCCAAAATACCTGAAATAATTTCAGACATATACATATATGCAAGTTAAACTTTCAGTACAGCATACTATATAAGTATATATAAATTTCAGGAGAAACACCGATAAATATATTCATACTATATAAGATATTGGATTTAGGAACTTCGATTAATGCTGCGAACACAAAGCATTTATGGATATTGCACTCACACGAATCGCTATGTTGGCTTTTATAAATAAAAAAGTCAAATAGTTCAATGTAACAGCCGTGTGATGTCAAATCCACTAAGCCGTGGGATACTTAGACTGTACCGAACGGAATGGAAATGCGTTGCACCTAGTTTTTTACTCGCGTTTGAGCTATCGGAGCTCATATATACTATACATATATGCAAGTAGATAATTACGCCACATTAAAGTTATTGTCTAGCTGGCTACCCTTATATGCATGAAACGGGTATTTTTAATATACATTACTTGAAATCGTAAGAGTAGTACTATCCCTCCACCACTTGGAAGCAATGCCACAATTTAAGGAATGCAAACTGGAATAATTTAAAAACTTTGTCAAATAATCCGAATAACTTTTGTTTTGGTCCCCTTCTCTAACAAGAATCAAAGGAAATAATATACACTTTCATATCTCGCCTCGGTTACATATGTATTCCCACATGTAAGATGACCGTATAATGAAATAAAATACGCGAATTTTAATATAACTGGAACTTTTGTTTTAACGATTAAGTAAATAACAATGACTTGTACATAACTTAATCTTCATACAAGTACTTACGTACTACATGTGTATAGTATATAATTATCCGATATTATTGTTCGACTTATGGAGTTCCATTTAGACAATAAAGTCTAGTAGTTAACTAGTATTAGTATTCCTTACTAGTTTGATTTTTCACTACATGGTGTGTATATAGCTATTTACATATGTATGTGTATGTAAATGCTTTTACGCCAACTCTTATTTTATTCATTGGGAGGATATTGAAATACACGCTAACCATTTCTAATTTGAAGTTCACACGGAAATAAGCTGGCGGCGTTACGAGTATATCTTATGGCCGAAGGCATTATTTTGATTGCAACAGTTATGCTCGACCATGATATCGTTATGCATACAGAGATAAGCTCAAGCCCTATCTATTCGCAAATCATCACGTGTGGTGTGAAATTTTGACCTAGCTATTACTTCTACATCCACTGGTATGCATGTATATATGTATTGGTAAGGAATTGTGTACACAATTTTACATACATATCTTGAAGAACAGAGTAGGGAAACAGGACATATAAATATGTTTGTTTATACAGTATAATATGCGGGTATTTTTAGATTGAGTTAGAAAGTGTAAACGGTACCTCGTTGCTCACTGGCTTTTTATGCCTCGTTTTCACTTTTCTTTACTTGGCCTTTGCTTGTTATAACCGTAAATGAATCCTGCGTGATTACTGTTTTGTTCTGAGTTTTCTTAAGTAATCTTAGCTGTAGTGTAACTGCGACATAAACTCAGGCTCATACTTAGTATACGTATAATTGATTAGATATATAGTGTATATTAGCATATGTACCATATGTATGTGCACATATATGTATGCAAGAAGCTGAATGTGTTGGTTTTTATTCTGCAAAGGATGGATTGCTCATTGGTTGTTTTTCCGCGAGACACTGAAAGGTTTGCGATTGTTATAGATTTGTATTAATAAAATAGGAAATCAATATAAATGCATACAAAAATATTAAGTTGAAACCGAATTTGTGTTGATATTGATTGATATGTTCGGCCAACAATGAAATGGATGACAGTGAAGAGAATGTGAACCAAAATTTATTTTAAGTAACAGAGGATCGATCAATCCTTATACATATCTACGTGGGCATAAGCATTTAGCCAACGTTCACAGCATAATTTTTACCTATTATTACCAGTACGAGTATATTGTAAACGATGACAGATAGAGTGATAGAGAGATATTCAAATGTTAACCAGTTGGTTAAATATATGTAGGCTCTCACTCAATGTAAGATAATAAGATCCTTTATACTGTATGGAACAAATATTCTTTACGTATCTCATTGTTTGTTCTATATATCATCACTTAAATGTCAAAAATTTTTAAATTTCAATTTTTTGATGATAAGGATTGATGAAGATATTTCATATTGTTTTTACTTACTCCTGAAAACTTGTGAAAGGTAATGTTGCGTTAATTTGTATTTTAGGTGAGACCGGGCTGAGTAGTGAACCAACAACACATTTTTTTCCCCTATTTGGCCGATATGCCCAAATATATCATCTGTAATTGGAAGCTTATATTTTATTATGAGCCAGCTTTTATGTTAAGACAGAAGCATAAAGAATAAACAGATTTTTTGTGAAAGCTGCAGACGTGATATTGACAATTCATAGCGAAAATGTTTCTGATAGTTTGTAAAGTGATATCCAAGTGCTAAATTTGGGCAGAATAAGTAAATGTTATGCATGTTCATTGAGTGTTATGATGCTATTTCTCGATCCAATATGGGTTCATGTCTTATTGAGATTGTGAATATTTTGTTGCACACGTCTTTAAAATTACGTCATGACTGGGTTTTGAACCATTTCGGCGGCGGTACCGATTTCTGTCAACAGACAACTTGATCGTAAAGTTTGATTTTTGATGTGTTTGTTTACTTTAACTTGAAATATTCATTTGGAATTAAATCGAGAACACTGTCACGCGATAATCACAACTTTCTCAGTAACAGTACAGGGATGAACTTAATTCAATTTTTGGGGATAAGGCTTCATCAAAGGACAGTGAATTAAATCGAGGTCGCAGATCACACCAGTTGTTGTTGCGGAAACTGTTGGTGATGTGCGCAATAGTAGAACCAGAACATGGTATGTTGCATGGACATTTGAAAAGATATTTGTTCACGTGGAGGCAACACAATTTATAGATCGCTGAAAAATAAGACCTGTGTCGATTGGTCGGAAGAAGAAGAAAAAAATACGATATCGGTGCTTCGAATTATTTGAAATCGTGACAGATGATGAAACGTGGACTTACGCCTATGCGCGCGAAAGTAAGTAGAGCGGCCGACTGTATGGGTTTCAAGATGAGACGAATCTAACAAAAATTGTTCGCGTACGAAAAACTTCCCAACAAATGATTGACTGTTTTTGTTTTTTGGAAAAACTGGACATATCACAACCATAACACTAGAACATCGCAGAACAGTAATTCTGCACACAGTCGATTATTTTCTACTGGCATATTAAGAAATTAAGGAAACTAACTGTCGAAGACGGATCACTCTTTATCACGACAATGCTAGCTCTCACACATCGACTGACAAAACTGTATATTTGGGCACTCAATACCAGGTTGTTTAATAAGTTTTGTCATTTTATAAGAAAAACAGAATTTTATGATTCATACACTTACACTTTATTATTCAGTATAATCTCCTTGAATATTAATACACTTGCTCCAACGATTATCTAATCTGTGGATCCCATCCTTGAAGTGAGAATTCCGAAGGTCTGCAAAATATGTTTCAACAGTCGTTATTACCTCTTCATTCGATGAAAAACGCTTGCCACGCCAAATCTGGTGAATTTCCACCGTATTAATTCATGGATTTTAGCCATTGTCAAAATACTCTTGTGACACGGTGCATTGTCCTGATTCTTTCCTCTGCAAATTGGGTCCTTTTCCTTGAATGTTTCGTTCAACTTGTCCAAAAGGTTGCAATAATATTCACAATTAACTGTTTTATCAGCTTGCAAGTAATCCACAAACAAAATTCCTCTCGCACCCCAAAAAACTGATGCCATAACCTTCTTGGCCGATTTGCGGACACGAACTCGTTTCAAAGTCGAACAACCAGGTTCACACCACTCTTTGGCCTCTTGCTTTTGATGATTCAGAACGCATATTTTCAATATACCTCAATGGGAATGGCAAAAGTGCTTCGGAAATTGACTAAAATGCGTGCAAAAGTAAATAGATGTTAATGGAAAATATTTTGAAAATAAATAAAGCGATAATCGATGATTAAAATTTGTTTTTTGTTCTTAAATTCCAACGTATTAAGTATTCCCCTCGTTTTGTTCATGCAGCAATTTGCGGCTTCCCCTTTCAAGGTTTTTCAACTTTTATTTTAATAGATTCAGATCAAGCAAAAAATATATCACTTTAAAGCTAATTTTTTTGAAATTTGTGCGCGATATGGTAGATTTCGAATTTTCAAAGTTTTTTATGGTAGATTTCGAATTTTCAAAGTTTTTTTCGTTATTAACTTTATGAAATCAGCACTTTCTGAAACGTATCAATATGTACAATTTACAATTGTAAATTGACACCCATCGAATCACGTAAAAATTTTTTTACTACCGTTTTCATTTTGCTGTGGATTTCATCCATATCCCTTAAAAAATCAAGCAAACTTGTGGCGGCTTGTCATAAAGTTTAAACTACTGTTGGATATTTTCATTTTAAACTAAATCGGTCCATTTTTTAGAGTTGTTTCTGTTCGGCTTTCGCATTTTAAAATAAAAGCGGTTTGGTTTAAAAACTATGTAACTATATTTACCATTAGGAAAATTTCGGTTGACTATATACATATATCGGTCAATATCTGATTTATCTGAATGAAGCTCATGAAGCTGAATGATATGTCGTAATGTCAATGTATAAAATCGAATTTCAATCTTAGTAGACTCCGTATTGAATATGTCTGTCAATCTGTTAGTTATCTTACTTAACTAAAAGCATGTTTTGTGAATATACTTGAGTAAGGTAAAAATGCAATCAGTTTAGAGCTTCACCTAGCCTCGATATAACCGATATAGAGATTTCCATTCATTTCGACAATCCACCTCCCTTAAAGCTAATAATGCTGAGATGGTGTGTGTTAAGGACATGCAGGATCATAAAGAACATGGGAAAAAGCCCCGAAGAAAACTCGCGTGCTGTTTACTCACACTCGAAAGGTCGTTGGGTTAACGACTCGTCACAATATACTGGCACCACATGTGGCATGAGAGAGATCCTGAAATACCTATTATGCTTCTGTCCAAAATTATCTAGATCTCGTTCTAGATATCTTGGAGCTTCTCAGTTCAAAGGACTACACAAGGTATAAAAATTAGATCTCAAATCGATCTTAAAGTTCGCAAAAAAAGTTAAGCTCGTGTATGATTCAACTAAATATGGAATTAAATTGAATTTCCATTTCGAATTACTACGAACCGGTAGGTCTATGTATGGCATGACAGTCGGCCAGTATAAACTAATCTAACCTAGCTCCATATCTATCAGTATTATTTATAAAGGCTTATATAACAGATTAACGTGTTATTTTAATATTTGTATGCATGAATATACTTATATAACTCTATTGTATATTTTTCCCGTTTAGTTTCTGGAGTTGTAATGCAACGTTTGGATTACGAAACTATAATACTCCTGTTCGATATATACTAGACAGAAAAAATCTGCGTGCAGCGTACCAACTATAATAATTTGTAGGAAAAAATAATTATATACTTTTTATAAAAACAAGTGTATTTGGTATTCATTAAATGATATTAAATACTTAGTTTTTTGAAAATAAAAGTGATTAAATTGCTGACAAAACATATAAAAAAAAACAATACTTGTGGACAAATAGAACATACATTAGGTTATTATTAGTAAAAAAGACGAATAAGGATATTATTCCTCAAAATTTTTCTTAAAATTTATTGGTAACTTGGACACAACGTTTTAATACTTCCGTTAAAGGTTTTGGGCATGAAATAATTAGAGGTTTCTGCCGTAGGGAGGTGAGCCCATTCGTTGTGCTGCACATCCTATAGTATGACCCTTGAGATAATTGTGCGTTGCCAGATTTTACGTTCCAGTGAATGTCCTAGGTGTTATTTAAGATTCAAATCTGGTGTTTCTGGTGGTGTTTGAAGCTGCTTGGAAACGTTGTAAAGCAACTAAAGTTTAACTATATTTGCTGTATGCTTCAGGTCGTTATCCTACGAAAATAGTAGCCATTTCGAAGATGAAACCTTACGCTTTTTGCTTGAAATGTACTTTTAAGTGTCCATATCATCTGCATCATTATTCTTCTTCAAGATATCGTTATCGATGTCCGTGAACGTTTTCCGTCATAAAAAGTTATTTTTTAGCACAAGAAAAAAAGATATAAGCATGTACGCAGACTTTTTATGGAGTGTTTTTATTATTTTCGAAAAAATTCAATTCTTATTTCGAAAGCGATGACTCATTTGTCTTAAATACAACATATGTATACAAACGAAAATATGCGCTTCTTATCTGACTATGTAATTATTTTGTCGTAATATATGTACATATGTATACATAAATATATAATATATATATACATACATCTTTATGTCTTTACAAGAAGTAATAATTTAAGAAAAGCTAGGGCGTACCACTGTGCCTCGCTGTGTGTTATTTGCCACTTACGACTCATCGGCAACTTAATATGTCGTTGTCGTCTGTCATTTTTGTAAACAAAAGAAAAAAAGGTTAGGTCTGAAAAATTCCGGATAAAACAGATGGTAAACTCGATGGTATCATGCGAACCGGTATTGCTGACTTTCTCATTGGTAATTAAAAGTTTTCGCTACTTATTGTAAATGGACTCCGGTGTGTGGGTTTTACGCACCGCGTGTTGAGTTTGAACAAAGAAAACTTGGTCGGCAAGTCGATATGAATTCGCATATGGGTATTTGGAATTTGGCTGAGTGTTTGTGTTTGGTTGTTGATGGAATATACATAATGGAATTTGCTCCTTCTTCTTCTTCACTGGCGTAGACAACGCTTACGCGGTTATAGCCGAGTTAACAACAGCGCGCCAGTCGTTTCATCTTTTCGCTATTTTACGTCAGTTTTGAGATACCAAGTGCAGTCAGGTCCTTTTCTACCAGATGTCTCCAACGCAGTGGTGGTCTTTCTCTTTTGCTCCCACTGGCGGGTACTCAATCGAAAACCTTCAAAGGTGGAATGTTCTCCTCCATCCAGACAACATGACCTAGCTAGCTCATACGGTTGTTGAGCCCAATCATATTAATATTATCGGCGATTTTACCTTTTCTATTTAGCTCTGCAGCTTGTATTATTTTCTCCAGCTATTGATTGAAGAAGTGCTGAACGTCAGCTTACACAGCCGTATTAGCTCTGCGGAGATACATAGTTCAGATATAGCCGCAAAGAGGCAGTTTCTTTTCGTGCTGCTGAAGGCGGCTGTAAAATTGACTAAAACGTTGTCTGTGTCGACCTTCTTTTCAGGGGTCTTTTCCAAAATTTGGTTGTTGATTTTCCAAGCCTGAAGCCACACTTATAAGGTTCAATTAGTTTCTTGACGAGTGGTGACGATTGTGGGGTCTCCTTTTTTTGGCTTAGGTCCGTCAGCCTTACTTTTACGATGGCATCAATTAGTAGTACTTATTTATGTACTTAACATATGCTGCAATTAGACTTCAGAATACCCTAAACCCGAATATGTGGTCCGCTGAAGCTTCCTCTCTTTTAGCCGTGGGTTGGCTGCCACATGGGTTGGCTACCGCGACTTACACAAGGCCTACGGTGAGGACGCAGCAGTAGGAATTAGATATAGCTCTACGAACTGTTTAATACCTATTCTAAATTTTGATTTCCAGTAAAATTTATTTAGTATTAAATAGAATTTCGCCCTTGAGAAGAGAATGAACCCATTCTATAAGACATACATAGGTAACACTAAAATAACACCCTATATATGCATTTATATAATCTGTGTGGATTAGATATCTAAGAGTTTCACAGTTCGAGGGACTGGAGGAAGTACGAGAATTAGATATTAAGTCTCTTGTAAAAGCGTTGAGGTCATGCATGATGTAAACTTCCGCCCGTATTAATAACAAATCTCCATTTGGCGTTACAAAGGACCTGTGGGTCTAAGTATAGCGTGAAAGCAAGACAGCTTAACTGTGTCATTATACTCAGAACAGGGTATGTTAAGTTTGTCACGAAGTTTGTAACATTCAGAATGCTACGTCGGAGAAAGATCAGCGTGATGAGCTGAGGCAATTAATCATATCGCTGTTTGTTCATCTGTATATAGGCGAAAATTTTACACACGTTCTTTTCTCCTCAAGAATTTTCTTTCACATGGATTAAGGCTACGGTGCGATCTACGAAATTGTTGATAACTCGAACAAAAAGTATAAAATCGTTACTCACGTGTTGAAAAATTTTATTTAATTTTAACGTATCTTTTAATTGTTTACTTTCAGTAATCATTTGCTTGTCAAAAATTACTCCACATGTATTCTAGTTATATACATAGGTTGCTATATATATTTCTGGACTAGGCAACACTAAGTGTTGCCAGGTGCAATCTGACATTTCCATTAGAAAGTTTGATATTTTTTAGCATAATATCACTCAGAACGTTTTGTTATTTAATCGTGAATTGTTGTGGGCATTAAAAAATTCATCTCGGCCAAAAAATGGAATTAACTCGTGAACATTTTCGTGCGATCATTTTTCACAACAAGAGTGCATCGATGAACTAAAATCTTTGTATGGCTATGAAGCACCATCCTATAGCACTGTGAAAAACTGTTACAACGAATTCAATCGTGGCCGACGCTCGCTCAAAGACGAATTCCGTGAAGGTCGTCCAAAAACAGCCGTTGTGCCAGAAAACATCGATGCCGTACGTGAACTGATAATGCAAGACCGTCATGTAACATACCTTCAGATAGAGCCATGCCTATGCATTACCCCCACCAGCATACATTCGATATTGCATGAACACCTGGCCGTAAAAAAGGTTTGTTCTCGTTGGATCCCGCACAATTTGACAATCGCTCAAAAAAAGGCTCGTGTGGATTGGTGTAAAGAGATGCTGAAAAAATACGATCGCGGTGCTTTGAAAGACGTTTATAAGATCGTCACAGGTGATGAATCATGGATCTATGCGTATGAGCCCGAAACAAAACAGCAATCGACCGTGTGGGTCTTCCAAGACGAGCCAAATCCAACGAAAAAAAAACCATTTTCGTTGATAAATATACCTATTTTCATTTCATGCAGCCCTCGTAAATGTTCAATTTTTTATATGGCAAGAGGACAAAAAATGTCAATCAACTCATTCGCAATATCCATTATTCCTTAGCAAAATTGACATCATAATTAGTAGAAAAATTTAATTTAAAGAAATAATTATAAAAACAGTAAACATGAGTTGAACAAATCCCATATACATACATACTTGTATGTAAATAACACTTTCTTTTGCTAAGAAGGCAACATTCTGAGCAAAGAACACGCAACTTTGACAGCCAGGCATAGGGCGGAATAATTGCGCAAACGCTATAATAATAAAAAGTAAGGGTCAATGTAATAAATTGGTCAATGTAATCTTCGTTGCAAATAATTTTCAACACTGCCAACTTCCGCTGTTATCTCGACAGCAGGAGGAAAAAATTATTTGTTAAGGGTGTTAAATTTGAAAGTTGGCTACAAAGTTTTGGGAGTAACTGTGCTGTGTAGTAAATTATTGCGAATTGGCAGCAACCACAATCAAACTATACCTGTCTTCATGTCTGTTTTGTTTTTTTTTTTATTATTTGTTACGAGTACACGAGCAAACATTTTTTAAGATAAGATTTATACATACATATATGTATGTGTTTATGGTTGTAGTTCTTTCTACTTTATTCCTTAAGGAAAAATCTTCCCAGTGTAAAGATTAATCGACAGTTGTGCTGATTTTTTTTCCAAAGCGCCGTAATAGGAAAGTAATGTGGTGCATTAATAATAAATAAATTTATATAACTAATAGTTTTTGAAAATACTCTATTAATTAGGATAGGCGCGTAGTCAGTAAGCGAAAAGGGCAATATTGTATGGCGCATGGTATAAAAAAAAAACTAGTGGAAAGTTCCTAAATTACGACCGTATAATTTAAGCCACAAAAATGTGAATTTATTTGCACGTACAAGGTAAGACAATAAAGTAATGAGGATGATTAAAAGATGTATAATATTTAAGTTCATACATTTATTACTAATATTAATCCAGAACGTTCTTAAGTGGATTTTACAAATTTGTCAAACTGAGTAAACTTCATATCTTATATCCCTTAGTGTAGTCCCTTGGAACTATTTCATTTGATATACATAGGGTGTTGCACGAATCGTGCTACAAACACAAACCAACATACTTTGTTTATTTGCCAGGTTATTATTTAATTTTTTTACATGGGATACCGTAAAGAGCAGTATGCTTTGCGGTTCGTCATTTCCATCCAAAGTGGGATTCAGAGAGCGGCACTCCCCCGAGCAGACGGATCATTATGAGGTTGGTAAACATGTTGCCGAGTCTGAAAGTACCGCGGCTGTTACATCGTCAATTCAAGCAAATCCAAGAGTTTCGACTCGCAACGGAGTTAGCAGACGGTCAATCCAGAAATAATCCACGAGACGGAACTTTACCAAGAACGAATCGTTGTGTGGTACGCAGTTTCATCAAGGTGTATTTTCGGGCTATACTTCTTTGAAGAAAACGGTCTAACAGTAACTGTCAATGGGCACCTTTATTTACAGATGATAAAAAAGTTTTTTTTACCCAGAACTGCGCCGAAGACGTATCCCTTTCAATAGCGTTTGGTTCCAGCAATTCGGTTATTGTGAAGCTCCAGTAAAAATTGGAATACACAAATATAATAAATGTAATGTTTTAATTAAAAAAAGTTATTACGATTTGTTTTTGTAGCACGATACGTACCCCTTTCATAAAATTAAGTAGAAACTTAATACAGCTTAACCATCAGTGGATAATTCCTTTTTTTGTTGGTCCTTTATTATTTCCATACCTAACCTGGGTAATCCGGTTATTTAATAGATAGGGTCCCTAGTATATATGTAATAGAAAATGAAATGTTGGCAGTAAAGATTTATGGTTGAAAAAACTCGTGCGGCTTCTTTGTGCTGCTGGAGTATAAGCGTAGCCACACCTTCATAGCTTGGCAACCGCTCAAAAATCCTTGAGTGATTGCAAATAGATACATATATGATATAATTTTTCGGTAACCACAAGATAAATATTGCTCTAAAAATTAAAGCTCTTTATTATTTAATGGTTTGGTTAATATTGTCACAGCTAGAGGGGAAATAGTGGCCGAGCGTCTAACAGGTATATGAGCGCTTGTGCAGACTTTGACGCGCGATTTCTTGGTTTTTTATTTTTACGATTTTTCTTAATTGGCGAGCAGGATAGAGAAAAAAATTAAACGTCCTATGAAATTGGCGCAAATTATTTTTGGCATTAAATTATCTTCTATTTAAACTAAAAAAAACTTATATGTCAAGTTTGAACATATTTTTAAATAACACAAAGTAAAAATTTTTTGGTCAAAAACTACGTTTTTAAATTAAAAAAAATTGTAGAATTAAACACTATTTTTGCAATTTTCTTAGCCTAACTAGAAGATAAGTTATTAACAAATATGAATCTCTTTAAATTCTTTGTTTCAGATAGAAGTTGCTACCTGCATCCTGCCCGCCGACCGGCAAATGCACATGCGATGGGGCAATTGCTTCCCAAAGGCAGAGTATAAAAAATTTTGTTTTCAAAAAATTTGCGGATAATGCTTAAATATATAACTATAAACCCTAGAAATTTCAC
Source organism: Bactrocera zonata (assembly GCA_037783105.1). Classification (NCBI taxonomy): domain Eukaryota; kingdom Metazoa; phylum Arthropoda; class Insecta; order Diptera; family Tephritidae; genus Bactrocera; species Bactrocera zonata. The sequence continues at coordinate 20,815 of JBAWJQ010002222.1, forward strand.
TTTAATCAACTATTTCTTTCCCTTCTAACAAAAATCTCAAAAAAATCGATTTAGATGAATCCTCTAAAGCAGGTTCCCCCTTAATTTAAATGCATAAAAACGATCTGGTGACAACGGAAAATGTAATAAAAATCAGAAATTTTGAGGCGCTCTGACACTAGAATAAGTTGGGCATACCTTTATTCCCGGTCCAAACACAATTACAAGTGGAAAAAATGGCAACCACAAACCCGCAGTAAACGATACACAATTATCCGATATAAAACGGATGATCCAAGTAGAGGTACTTTTTTCAATGGCTTTTTTTTTGACAGATCACGCCTGAGCCGTGTCAAGCTATCATGTTATTTTTGTCCAGCATTGTTTGGCATTTCATCATGAAAAGACTTGCGCGAACAACGTTTACAAATCTTCAATTTTATTGCGATAATTCTCGGTCTGTCAAGAATGTGTTTCATGCGCATCGCTCAACTTATGGTCAACATAAACGGCTTACTGAGAGCGACATCATCAACCATTTGAGACCCAGACCTCATTTTAGGAAAATATTCGACAGAATAGACCACGTCCAGCACGCAGGACAGAGAGTGTGAGTGTACATGAAGACCGTGAATAGTCGATTCGACGCATTTCGCAGCAACTCGATCTGACGTGTGGAATGACTTGGCGCATTTTACGTCGCGATTTTAAATTAAAGGCGTATAAAATACATCTTTTCCGCAAGAATAATTTCAATAATATTTCTTCAAAAATAATGCCGCTGAGAATTTATTCGTCAGTGGCGACCGTTATCGCACCATGACAACTGTCACGGCTGTTTCATACCTGAAATTGAATCTCGTGATTTCGGCGACATTTTGTTTCTGCAAGACGGCGCAACTTCTTCCACATCGAATCAATCAATGGATTTATTGAGAGAACACTTCGGTGAGCAGATAACTTCACGTTTTGGGCCGGTCGGTCGCCCTCCAAGATCATATGATATCACACAAAGAGACTTTTTCCTGTGGGGATATGTTAAGTCTAAAGTCTATATATCTTATATATAATGAGTTGGCACCCATACATCGAGCTTCTTAGTGACTTCAAGTTTCTTCAAATGGTTTATAACGGTTTGATAACTACTATGCTGGTCTCTTTCGATCAATTCAGCGATTTTATCGCAACTTTCGACGACAGGCCTTCCGGAGCGTGGCGCATCTTTGACCACCTCTACACCAGAACGAAAACATATGGAGTCCATAAACTGCACAAATTTTAGTGGCGGCTTGAGATGAATTTTTGCCTTTATCGTAGTAGTACTGTAAAATATGCCGTATTTTCTCTTTATTTTGCTCCATGCGCGTGAAATGAGCTTTCCAAAAAGGTATAGCATGACCAGATGCGACGAATAAAACTAGAACTACGCACCAACTAGCGAAAATACCGCAAGACTTTTTTGACAACCTAATATTTACTCACGTTTGATCTGTGAAAATTGCGGGAGTATAAACGGTTGCCCATTCTTTAACTTAGTAGAAATTGGATATACATATGTATGTAGAAGAGTACATAGTATTCATTTAAATATTCTCATAGAGAATCCCTAATTTACATATGTCGTTATGCATTCTACAACTTCCGTATTATTTACCTTTTTTTGGGTATTTTCGGAAATGTTTAGATTTTACTGAGTTTTAGATAAATAAATATTTACAAAGGATAATATTATATTCCAAAAGACAATTCTACAACCTCAATTTCCTGTGGCCGTATTTCTCTTACAACGCGCACACAAATCAGACTGGCATACCATATGTACATATGTACATACATTCACCGGATTCCTTAAATTTAGTGCGAGTTGTGAACCGCTCGTGGTTAAGAAAGTCATTGAAAGCTGAGGCAGCTCAGACTTTGTTGTCTTGCTGAGGGATGTTTTGGATTAAAGTGTCAAGTATTTTATGATGTGTGCTTTATTGCCACTTTGCTCATAGACTCTTACCTACTTATACATGGTTAGCATAAAATCATCCAACTATAAGTATGTATATTCCGTGAGGTAGGTTAGGTTTTGGTGCCTAATAATACTTCAAAACGATTCCATAATTTCACCCACAGTACTAGTATGGTAATAGGAACATATACATGTAGACCAATTCAGATGAGATAATTGCTTTGGAGAGTTGGGATGGAGAAGGATTTAGATTCCAAGTGTGATAAAGATTGGCACAGCGTAACAGAAATCAAAAATTTGTATTATTATTGAATCAATTAAAATTGATTAGCAGATTTAGTTTCACTGACAGATAATAACTCACACAGGTGTAAAATATGTATGTGGTTTACACACATATTATTCGTATACGCATTTCTTTTATTCCGCTAACGGGAATCGAGGAAATACAAATGGCTGTGCAAGAGGTTCTATTTAAAATCAATAATTTTTAAGCACATTTGATGGTACTAAGTAAGCCAGCATCTCGACGTTGAATGCAATGGAATTTCTGCAGAAAAACGAATTTAAAATATGATTACAGAGTATGGTTTTTGTGTGCATACATACATATATACTAATTGTAAGCAGGAATATGAGCGCTCTTGAAGAACTCGGTGACATGCGCGAAACTAAAGAGAGCTTAGAGAAAAATCCGCACATGTTGAACAATGAGAGAAAACTCTCTTCTACTACTTACAGTTTGGGACAAAATTATGAATCCGTAAAACTATTTTTAGAAGATAATGTTTTAAAATGTATGTACATATATGTTATCTTACATTTCATTTAAACTTTGTACCCAATCACGACTCTAGAAGAACGGAACGTGATCCGAATGGGCATCTGTAATGCAGTTCGTGGTTTATCATGAATTGTTCTGATCGCCATGGAGTATGCAGATCCAATAATTAATGAAAAGTTCCCGAAGAAGGGAACCCTCGTATTTCATAACATGTATTGCGAGCAAACCAAGAAGTGTGATTCATGGGTGGGAGAACAAACTAAGCACGACTGCAAGCAGTGGTTATGGAAAATGTATGAACTCCTAAATTATGGTCGAAATAAAGCGTCCCTACTAAGTAAAATAGGGTAATCTTATTCATTCAGTAATCTGGCTATCTAACTTTGTGTTCAACGTTCAATGGGGTTTTGCGTATGTTATTTGAAGTCTTATGGTACATAACGGTGTAATTTCACAAGCTCATTCTGATTCTGCTTCAAGATTTCCAAGAGAGAAATCTGTCTGCAAGTCCATAAATTAACTTCAAAGGACATCCTAAAGCACTATAAGTAGAAATAAGCTCTCAAATGTAGCCCGGATTAACTATGACATACCAATTCGCCAAACTCTCTTTCAGCTTTGTTCAACTTTAATTTTAAAGTTCCATACGTCATAAGCTTGTCCCTTTTTCTATCAATTTCTGACCATTCGGGAAAATTTTGTTTTGAGATATTGAAAACCTGCACCATCGTTTTTCAAGCTCTCACAAAACAAAGTCAACATAGTACTTTCCATACTGTGTAATATTATACATCTTATATAGAAAAATGAATCGCAAAATGTGTTGGTAAGTGCATAACTAAAAAACGCCTGGACCAATTTCGCCAATTCTTTTTTTAAAATGTTCGGTGAGTCTCAAGGATGGTTTTTACGGGATTCGAATAATTGCCGGGAGACCCTTAAAAACAGCCCTTTTCTTTTTTCCATACAAACGAATGAATGTTTGTTTATTAGTAACGCTAAGGGAAGGACTGAATCAATCTTGATGAAATTTTAAGAGAATGTTCTGTGTGGATCGGGGAAGGTTTGGAAATAAAAGAACCGTATGCTTTTCCTGAGGAAAAGTCGGAAAATTGGCAAATTCCAAAAAGTTATTTTTTTCCAGACAAAATTTTTTTTTTTAATTTTTTTGTTTTGTTTTTCAATTACATATGTATTTGAATCGTTCAAATTTGGCGTTTGCTTCAAACATTTTTTAAAATTATTCAGTGAAAACGATATGAGTGTTGCACACAAAGTGATCAATTACAGATTGAAATTTGTAACGATGCCACGAAGTGGTCGCGCTAATATCGGTCGGCGTTCCACCAAGACACATGAACGAGTACTCCCAGGATGCGGTGACATAGTACGTGCAGTATTATGGATCGCGGTCAATCAGCAAGCGATCGTCACGATGTCACAGCACGACTTTTCAAGCAACAGCTTCGGTGGACTATATCTTGAAGCAACGTATATATGGTGCTGTTAGATGCTAGATGTGGATGGTGGTAACACCAGATCAAATTGATGAAATCATTTCTGCGGAAATTCCTGATACAGAGAGAGATCCATTATTATACGAAGTGACCAATATGGTTCATGGACCTTGCGGACACCACAATTCCACTTCGTTTTGTATGTCGGACAATAAAAGCACAAAACAGTATCCACGTGCTTTTTTCGGAAACACAAACTAGAAATGATGGATATCCACTCTATCGGCATCGTTCACCGGACGACAATGGCAGAACATTCAGCATTCAATTTAGAAGAGTGAATATCGAAGTTGACAACACGTGGATCATACAATATTCACCATTATTGTCTAATTCACATTCAAAAGTTATATCAATGTTGAGTATTGCAGTTTGGTGTAATCGATAAAATACGTTTGTAAGTACGTCACCAAAGGAAGCCACATGGCGGTTATTGGTCTTGAACGATACGGTCGATACGTGAACTGCACTAAAGCGCTTTGTAGGATATTTACTTTTGCAATTCATGATTTTCCGACTGTTGTGCGTCTCGCAGTTAATTTGGAGAATGGTCATACGCTCTTTGGCCTTCAACCCAGGGAATACAGTACAAAAAATTGGAAATGGGTTAATTCCGGTTGATACTTCCGGTGGCTCGATATCAATTCCATTCGCCGGTTATCAATTCACTAAAGATGAACTCATCACGAATGTTCGGACATTGGTCAAATTATCGTAACTACGATTCGTTAAGTGCATGCGCAATGCTAGCTACCAAAAATGCCAATGTTGTTGACTTAAACTGGAGGATTCAAAGTCAAATTCCGGGAGACTTGCGCTCAGACAAATCGATCGATCGTCTTGACAATGAAGGCGACGCCGTGAATTATCCAGTGAAATTTCTAAATTATTTGGAGAGGCTTGGTATGCCACCGCATTATTTGCGTCTCAAAGTTGGATCTGTCATCATTATGTTTCGCAATCTGCAAGCGCCGAAACTGTGTAATGGAATCCGACTAATTGTGATGCAGCCATCGAATGCAAAGGGCAGAACGCTTGATTCAGCAAATTTCTTTGAATTCCAATGTTTTGCCATTTCAGTTCACACATATTCTGTTTCTAGGGAAAATTGCATTTGTGATTACAATCAACAGGACACAAGGATAGTCGATAGAGGTGTATGGCATAAATTTGGAAATGCTTTGTTTTTCACACGGCCAAAGATACGTGGCGTGCTCACAATTTGGAAAACTATCTTCTTTGTACATTTACGCACCGGAACAGAAACCAAAAAATGTTGTTTATCAAGCTGCGTTACATTGAAGAAAAAAAGAAATGATAAATTTAACTTTCTTTTCATTTCAAAACACAGAATTTCACGCAGGAAAACGGCTGCGGGGTCAGCTAGTATTATAACGGGTGATTTTTTTGAGGTTAGGATTTTCATGCAGTAGTATTTGACAGATCACGTGGGATGTCAGACATGGTGTCAAAGAGAAAGATGCTCAGTATGCTTTGACATTTCATCATGAATAGACTTACTAACGAGCAACGCTTGCAAATCATTGAATTTTATTACCAAAATCAGTGTTCGGTTCGAAATGTGTTTCGCGTCCGTGTCCGATGAGCGATGAGGCTCATTTCTGGTTGAATGGCTACGTAAATAAGCAAAATTGCCGCATTTGGGGTGAAGAGCAACCAGAAGCCGTTCAAGAACTGCCCATGCATCCCGAAAAATGCACTGTTTGGTGTGGTTTGTACGCTGGTGGAATCATTGGACCGTATTTTTTCAAAGATGCTGTTGGACGCAACGTTACGGTGAATGGCGATCGCTATCGTTCGATGCTAACAAACTTTTTGTTGCCAAAAATGGAAGAACTGAACTTGGTTGACATGTGGTTTCAACAAGATGGCGCTACATGCCACACAGCTCGCGATTCTATGGCCATTTTGAGGGAAAACTTCGGACAACAATTCATCTCAAGAAATGGACCCGTAAGTTGGCCACCAAGATCATGCGATTTAACGCCTTTAGACTATTTTTTGTGGGGCTACGTCAAGTCTAAAGTCTACAGAAATAAGCCAGCAACTATTCCAGCTTTGGAAGACAACATTTCCGAAGAAATTCGGGCTATTCCGGCCGAAATGCTCGAAAAAGTTGCCCAAAATTGGACTTTCCGAATGAACCACCTAAGACGCAGCCGCGGTCAACATTTAAATGAAATTATCTTCAAAAAGTAAATGTCATGAACCAATCTAACGTTTCAAATAAAGAACCGATGAGATTTTGCAAATTTTATGCGTTTTTTTTTTTAAAAAAGTTATCAAGCTCTTAAAAAATCACCCTTTATAATATGCTACAGAGTATTATAGTTTTGTTCACTTAACGATTGTTTGCATCACCTAAAATTAATCGAGTAAGGTATAAGGTTAAACATATAAATGATAAGTGACTGTCTGTATGTCTGTACTAGCAAAAAAGTGATAACGAGTTCGCACATTGGCGTAATCGGATAACTGCCAATAAAAACGCAATTAACGAAAACCTATAATGTGCCATAACTAAGCACTAAATTAGGAAATATAACTTTAAACATTTTAAAAGATGGGCGTGGCCATTCTATCTAATAAATTTAATGTACATATCTTCCAAATCGAACAAGCTAAAATGACGAAATTCGCTAAAGATAAATCCCTTAAGTACCCCTACCGACTGCATGACAATGGTTAAAACCTACTTAAAGTGCGATCAATGAATAACTAAATACGCCAGAGACATTAAATTTTACACCCGAGATGGTACGAAAGAGGTTTCTAGGAGCTGGGGTAAACATTGGACAACGGGCGTGGCACCCATTTATGTGAAATACCAATTATGCGAAATCACGTACATATCTCTTGACCTGCCCAACAGATTTTAAGTAAATTTTTTTTAAATTAAGTATATAATATTCCCTTAAAATGCGCCTACTTCCCATATAACACAGTTTTCAAATACATTTGATATTTACACTTTGCTGCATACAAATAAAAAAGCAATTAATATAACCAAAAAAAAAAAATTGTACGAATAGAGCCTTAGAAGAATGTCATCTTATGATCAGAAATTATCTAAATCGGACCCAAAGTGTTTAAACCCCAGTACCTATAGTTGACTTTTGACCGAAAATATGGTTCAATGCTTGATAATTGAAATTCATAGACAATCTTTTTCTGATAATAATGTGCCTGTGTGTCAAAACTGGATTGAATGGAGTCAATACTTCCCTAAACCTATAAATAAAAGATTTTCCAACTTCCGGGTGACTTTATACTGCATATAAAAGCCAATATGTGGGTTATTTCAATGAAAATAAGATGGCGTATTTTACTCTTAATACTGTATCTTTGTGCCTAATATTTACAAAATTGGGTCAAAACTTGACCCAGCTCCCATACAACTAATATCAGGATTTTCCAACACCCGGCTGACTTTACTCCATATGATTGGCGATGGTGAAAAAAATGACTTTTTTTGCGAATTTATTTCTTAAATATGGATAGAATAATTTTATTCGGACTCTTTGTACATTATTGAGCATACTTTTCACTATAGTTGACTTTAAAAATGGCTTAAATCGGGCTAATACTTCTAAGCCCCCATATCCCTTATATTTATAAAGATTTTCGAAGTACAAGGTGACTTTATACTATGAGCTATACAAGTATAAAATGTATGTTTATATGAAATAGCTTAGACGCCGATACTCAGGTTAACGTTTCATACCTTAAGGTATTTCCCTGGCTTTGATTCTTGCAAGTTGCAACAGTTCATTTTAAAACACTGTCCTTGAAGATGTTATTTTACTTACCATATATTAAAATAAGTGCTCGGTTCGGTGTAGCTGAACAGCAGAATCTATAGTAATTTGTGAGAATCCTTTGAGTTCTTACGCGATTATAGCTGGGTCAATAACAGCGCGTCAGGCGTTTTTTTTTCTTTCCGCTATTTGGTGCCAATTCGAGATACCAAGTCTAGCCAGGTCCTTCTGCACCCGTCCTCTTGATAAGCTTCTACCGGCGGGTACTGGATCGAATATATGAAATAGCCAGCGCAGCAGCTGAACTATGTCAATGTCGTCATATATCTCCCATAGCTCATCGTTTCATCGACCGCGGTATTTGCCGTTTCCAATGAGCAAGGGACCAGAATTCTTCCGCAAAACCTTTCTCTCTTCCGTCTGCTGCACACTCTTATAGAACATTGTACCTTTTTTTATTTAGCTCTGCAGCTCGTATTATTTTCTCTCTATTGCTAATTGAAGAAATCACACGATAGGGAGTCTCCTTGTCTATTAGCTTTGAGGGGATATCAAGTTCAGACATAGCGGCATAGAATAAAATTGTGCACTAGTAATTTACCTTATGATAAAAAATTGTCCAAATCCAACCAAAAGTGTTCAAACCCCTATATACCGAATATACATTTGAAATTCAGACAGAATCCTTTCCTGATAATAGCGTTTCTGTGTGTCAAGAATAGGTTTAATCGTTAATACTTCATATACCTTATATAAAGATTTTCGAACTTTCGGGTGATTTTATGCTGGATTTATCGGCCAATATTTGAGTTATATCAAGTAAAATTACAGAGCGTGTTTTACTCATAACAGTGTATCTTTGTGTCAAAAATAGAAAAGATTGGGCGAAAACTTGATGTAGTTCTTACATAACTATTATTGTGCATATTGCAAGAGTATAAAATGTTCGGTTGCACCCAAACTTGGCCCTTTTATACTTTAATCCAAGCCCTTACAATATATACAGATATTTTTTTTTATTAGAAACATTTTTAAAACTTTAACAATGTTTGATATCACTAAAACTAATTTCAAAAATCAACGAGCAGTTTGATTTGAATAACTTAGAAACAAATTACATAAAAATTAACAATAAAATTCGTATATATATATGTGTTATATAATTAGTTCCTTTATATTTTAGCTTCCAACTAAACTATGTGGTTTTTTTCGACATAATCGACTAGAGAGGCATGTGTTTAAAAGAAGATTTCTCGCCTCCTCGTTCACATATGCATCAAGCCTTTTGTAGTGTATTCACTCTTAGATCTCGATGAACATCAGCCTCAATGCCTTTTAGCACCTAGTTTTGTTGTATAATATTAATACTTCTATCTTTGGTACATCCCCACAGTTGCGCACCATATGACCGGCTTAATTATTTGTTTTTGACAATTTCAGATTCAAACCTTTTACTTTAATATGATCTTTCCAACGAAATCTGGCATCAAACGTGATGCCAAGATATTTAGCTTTATTTGCATATGGTACGCAGACATCTAGAATACTAATAGATTGATAAGTGACTCTTTTTTTTAAGTTACATGAACCGACTTGTCACCGTTTAGTTTTATTCTCCATTTTCAGTCAAACTCACTTTAGAGTTGATTGCATGTTGCAGGTTTAGCGCAGCTTTTTATGCTGTTTTTTCGACACATAGTATTATGTCATCAGCAAAAGTGGTAGTCGTACTGCTTGGTGATAACTATATGTCTCTTGTATACATAATATATAAAAGGGGACCTAAGATAGAGAATTGGAGAATTTATTTCCTTGTTTTACAAGGAAAAATTTCACGTCGATATACGATTCTAGACAATACTCAATCGGAAGACACATTTTGTTGAACGCTTACGCAACGTCAAGGAACACAGCTGAGCATACGTTTCCCTCCTCCAGGGATTTGTTTATTTGGGATGTTATTCTATGAATTTGTTCTATTGTTGAATGCTTGTTTCTTAAACCGAACTGATGCGATGGGATTCACTGATTTCATCGATTATAGATTTTAATATTTAATAAATTAATTTTTTTTTTAAATTTTAAGATTTGTGGAAGTAGTGAAAATCGTCTATGTGACGAGACTACATGAGGATCCTATCCTGGCTTAGGAACCGTAACAGTTTCGACAACTTTCCAAAGGCTTGGAAAATGTGTAAGACGGATTGGTGTATTGAAAAAATAGGTGAGCTTCAGTAAACGTTTGTGTTATTACCTCAATGTAGTTTCTAACAAACCTTACCGCTGGTGGAGGGCAATGATAAGACACGTATCGAGGGAGAATCATTCTGATTTTTACTTTGTGCTTTCATTACTTACATATAAACTACTAGCTGAACCCCGTCCGCTTGGTAGAGCGTTATGAAATAAAATTACTACTTTTGCAATATAATTTCTTTATTGAAAGATTTTATTACTATCTACTTCAACGCTTTGTGGTGAACAATTTTTTTAGTTTTTTTGTTCTCGTTATAAATAAATAAAACCGCAACATAAAGTTGGCCATGCGATATTATATATGCCGCAAATTTCCAAAGTCTGGCCTTGCGTTTTATTTATGGTAATGGCAAAAGCAAGATGAACCGGAACATGCAGACGTTTAAACTCGAACGGCAAATCAAATGGAATCATTGGAATCCGGGTATAAATACGTCTTCACCTTTAAATTTCCCGGTCAAAATCGTTGCTTCAATAACATTTCCCATTACTTTTTAACAGCTAATCTTGTACCATTACATAGCCGTGGTTGACTTATATTACAGTGGTAATCTCGGCAAATTAAGCGAATTCAGAAATTCGATAGGATAATTCACCACATCTTCTTCATTCGTTGCAGTATCCAAAGATTTATATAGCTGCATTTAATTCGTTAACAACTGTACTTTTTCGCTGCCAAAATGATTTGAACACTTTCGACAACAACGGAGAATATGGTACGATCCAACGATTGTCTACTTCGATATCTGGATTCCTTAATTTAACCACTGTTGATCTACCGGATAACCGTCATTCCCAGCAACAGTGTCCGAAACTAAAGCTTTTGGATGTCATTTCGTACACTTTCCATCAACCATGCATGACGAATGAACATTAAACTCTACACACGTGCAATGGATCATGTTTTTAACAACTACATAAAACAATTCTGGATCTGTCGTTGCATCGGGAATTTCTGCAGAAATGACATCATCAACTTCATCAGGTGTTATTTTATTCATCAACGAAATCAAAGTATGAGCATGAGGCAAACAGCGTTTCTGCCACTCCACAGAGTACATTCAACAACGCATGAATTTTTATGATGAAATCCATGAGTGCTTTCAATTTTTGTTTGAATATACGTGCTGTTAGGTAGTGACGATGTGTTGGCGATTGACCATTAAATAAGGGATATTTAATTTCAGCCCATTGTGGATTGCACGTAAACGTAATAATCAAATCAGGTCGGTCGTAATGTCGTACGTAAGTCATTGCGTCCTGTGCATATTCATGCATATAACGTGGATTACCAGTGTATGAAGATGGCAAAATAATCATTCTTTCAAGATCGTTCACATTTCCATCATTGTTAATGGTATCAAGTAAATGTGTGCATTCCTGGGTACGGGGTATGTAATTTTTGCTGATCATTTTGGCGGATTATCAAACGATATGAATAATAATTCATTGCGCTGACCTTGAAACAATCCAACCAAATATAAAATACAATATTTCCCAATAGATTTGATGTGGTTTTCACTCACCATTCGATAGATTAATCATTTACACATCAAAATGATACCAATCCTCTACTTGCCAAAATACAATCGGATATTGTAAAGCATTATAGCAACGATGCGTTGGCAACTTCATCAATCGTAGGAGCATTAAATCTCCTTGCGTGCGCCCCAACAGGAGTTTTACCAGCTGGAATGACAATTTTATAGTCAATCGAACCAATTCATTTTCATCTTGGAAAAAATTTTGTAGGCGTTCAACAATTTCTCTTCTCACGCTTGAAGTGATAGAGCAATTCAATATTGGAATTCCCAACAAAATGAATTTGCAAAAATTGATAGTTTGCACCAGCGAATGGCCATAATGAACCTAATCTATTGTAAATCTGGCCTAGAACCTGTAGTGTAAAATTTTCAAAAAAAAAAACATCATTTTTGCAGAGTATGTAAAATTTATTTTCATCAGAACGGATGTCAGTTACCTTAAAAGGTCGAAATTACTTTAAAAGTTGGCATGAAGTTATTACGAATGATATTGGTCGCACCAAACGAAGTCATTTTGAAACATGAATTATACGTTTGAATATTCGCCAAAAATGCTTCGACTCAGATGTAACTCCCAATTTCACTTTTCCATTAGCAGAACATAACCTCGGCGTTTAATTTTTAAATTTGAATACATTGCAATGTTCACAAACTACAGACATTAATCTAATATTAATTGATGCGTGCAAACTATATTCAAATGTATTATTATAATTGAACTCTGCTCGATTCAAATTTCCTAAAACACGTCTCCTATTTTGCAAAATTCTTCTACGTTTAGTACGTTCCTGATTAACTAAATTTCTTTGCAAATGCTGTACATCTTTTTCCTGTGTTCCCCTAACTGCTACCTGCTAAGCTGCACGCGAACGTCTCCCAATATTATCACGTTTTGCATAAAAATATATAAATTTGCTAAATATGCACTCACTGGACACGACAATAATCCGTTAAATTCTTTGTTTTGTTGCCGTCTTATATTATAAGACCATGTATTTCATTTAATATTGAAAATAATTAAACAATGTTAACTTTTATTTGTACAATTTATTCGATTTATTCTAATTTCCTTCAAAGTGGTTCAGGCCATTTTTCATTTCATGGAAAGGTTTAGTCAGCTATTACGAACAGACAAAAAACCCAACTTATTTTTATATACATATAAAATTTTAGGAAACTATATTAAAAACTAAATATATTTATGTGTTTGTGTATATTTGTATATGTTTGTATGTACTGAAGCATATTGTTATCAAGTGTACAATTCAATACATGTGTGTAAGTGTGTGTTTAATATTATCTTAAAATAGATATTTACTGATACTAAATAAGTAAGTATGTTCAATGATATTTGAACAATTTGTATAGTAACTGCTTCAACACTTCAGCTGTAATTATATCAAATCCAGCTGCTTTTTTTACTTTAAGCTTTTTATACCCTGAGCAGGGTATATATTAAGTTTGTCACGAAGTTTGTAACACCCAGAAGGAAGCGGCGGAGACCCTGTAAAGTATATATAATATAAATGACTAGTATATTGAGCTGAGTCGATTTAACCATGTCCGTCTGTCCGTCAGCCACAGGTTATTTTCTAAGATAATAATGTAATATACGAAGAAATTGTTCAGATCGGCTTACTATAGCATATAGCTGCCACACAAACCGAACGATCGGAATCAAGGGCTTGTATGGAAGATTTTCGCATTTGACGTGGTATCTTCACGAAATTTGACATGGATTACTGCTTCAGGTAATAATATAATCTCCGAAAAAAGTTCAACTTATTTTTTTTATGTTTGTAATAATAAATAAATAATGTAAATATGTGTATTACAAATATGTGTCACTTTGGTCGACCAATTTTGCCATTTTTTCGCTAGAGAACGAAATTTCGAAATTTCCAGAACGGAAGCGGACGAACCATTGTTGTGCTACACGAACTGATACAGCATCTCCGTAAACTTCTCATATTTCATTGCTGTCTTGCGTGGCAATCTTCCCTTTTTTATACAAAAATTTGAAAATATAGCAAATTTCTACATTATTTTCACTCACTTTTGAACAGCTGTAACTTTTTTTCAATTTCCTTGAATTTAATTTTTTGGTTAAATGAAGCTGAAAATTTCACCTTTCCAACACTATATGAGACAATGTGATTGGTAGCAATATAAAATATTACCAAAAGACTTTTTCAAAAAAATAACTGTGAATTAATTTCTACAAAGGAAAAAAGGAAACTACTTTCATGTGAAAGAATTTTCAAAAGAAGTCGCAAATGACTTCAACACAAGTTAGAAAAGTAGAAGCCAAACGGAAAGGCTAAAAACCACAAATGCATAAGGTAGAATAAAAAAAGAAAATGTCAAATATTATATATACATATGTGTATATAATGTTGATTTTATGAATGGGAATAAGAAGCCCAAATAGTAAATAATTAAATGTTAGGCTATAGCTGCACATATAGCTAATTTGAGAGCAGAAAAATATTCTTAAACAAAATTGGAACAACATAACACAAACAAATGGTTTTACTGAGCAAGAACCCGAAATTATAAATCCATAAATTAATTCGTCTTCTTCTTTTTTACTGGCGTAGAAACCGCTTACGCGATTATCTCTTCTCTTCTTAATTGGCGTTGGCACCGCTTACGCGATTATAGCCGAGTCAACAACAACGCGCCAGTCGTTTCTTCTTTTCGCTACGTGGCACCAATTGGATATCCCAAGCAAAGCCAGGTCCTTCTCTACTTGGTCCTTCCAACGGAGTGGAGGTCTTCCTGTTACACGTACAACATGACCTAGCTCGTTCTTCTTCTTCTTTACTGGCGTAAACACCGCTTACGCGATTATGGCGGAGTCAACAACAGCGCGCCAGTCGTTTCTTCTCTTCGCTACGTGGCGCCAATTGGATATTCCAAGCGAGGCCAGGTCCTTCTCCACTTGGTCCTTCCAACGGAGTGGAGGTCTTCCTCTTACTCTGCTTCCCGCGGCGGGTACTGCGTCGAATACTTTCAGAGCTGGAGAGTTTTCATCCATCCGGACAACATGACCTAGCCAGCGTAGCCGCTGTCTTTTAATTCGCTGAACTATGTCAATGTCGTCGTATATCTCGTATAGCTCATCGTTCCATCGAATGCGATATTCGCCGTGGCCAACGCGCAAACGACCATAAATCTTTCGCAGAACCTTTCTCCCGAAAACTCGCAACGTCGACTCATCCGTTGTTGACATCGTCCAAGCCTCTGCACCATATAGCAGGACGGGAATTATGAGTGACTTATAGAGTTTGGTTTTTGTTTGTCGAGAGAGGACTTTACTTTTCAATTGCCTACTCAGTCCGAAGTAGCACCTGTTGGCAAGAGTTATCCTGCGTTGGATTTCTGGGCTGATATTGTTGGTGGTGTTTACGCTGGTTCCAAGATAGACGAAATTATCTACAACTTCAAAGTTATGACTGTCAACAGTGACGTGAGTGCCAAGTCGCGAGTGCGACGACTGTTTGTTTGATGACAGGAGATATTTCGTCTTGCCCTCGTTCACTGCCAGACCCATTTCTTTTGCTTCCTAGTTCAGTCTGGAGAAAGCAGAACTAACGGCGCGGGTGTTGAGGCCGATGATATCAATATCACCGACATACGCCAGCAGCTGTACACTCTTGTAATAGATTGTACCTGCTCGATTAAGTTCTGCAGCTAGAATAATTTTCTCCAGCAGCATATTGAAAAAGTCACACGATAGGGAGTCGCCTTGTCTGAAACCTCGTTTGGTATCGAACGGCTCGGAGAGGTCCTTCCCGATCCTGACGGAGCTTTGAGTGTTGCTCAGCGTCAGTTTACACAGCCGTATTAGTTTTGTGGGGATACCAAATTCAGACATCGCGGCATAGAGGCAGCTCCTTTTCGTGCTGTCGAAAGCAGCTTTGAAATCGACGAAGAGGTAGTGTGTGTCGATTCTTCTTGCACGGGTCTTTTCCAAGATTTGGCGCATCGTGAATATCTGGTCGGTTGTTGATTTACCAGGTCTAAAGCCACACTGATAAGGTCCAATCAGTTTGTTGACGGTGGGCTTTAATCTTTCACACAATACGCTTGATAGAACCTTGTACGCGATGTTGAGGAGGCTAATCCCATGGTAGTTGGCGCAGATTGTGGGGTCTTCTTTTTTATGGATTGGGCATAGCACACTTAAATTCCAATTGTTGGGCATACTTTTGTCCGACCATATTTTGCGAAGAAGCTGATGCATGCACTTTATCAGCTCTTCGCCGCCGTGTTTGAATAGCTCGGCCGGCAATCCATCGGCCCCTGCCGCTTTGTTGTTTTTCAGGTGGGCAATTGCTGTTCGAACTTCTTCATGGTCGGGCAATGGAACGTCTGCTCCATCGTCATCGATTGGGGTATCGGGTTCGCCTTCTCCTGGTGTTGTACGTTCACTGCCATTCAGCAGGCTGGAGAAGTGTTCCCTCCATAATTTAAGTATGCTCTGGGCATCGGTGACTAGATCACCTTGGGGGCTTCTACAAGAGTATGCTCCGGTCTTGAAACCTTCTGCAAGTCGCCGCATCTTTTCGTAGAATTTTCGAGCATTACCCCTGTCGGCCAGCTTATCAAACTCTTCGTACTCACGCATTTCGGCCTCTTTCTTTTTCTGTCTACAAATGCGTCTCGCTTCCCTCTTCAACTCTCGATATCTATCCCATCCCTCACGTGTTGTGGTCGATCGTAACGTTGCGAGGTAGGCAGCCTGTTTTCTCTCCGCTGCGACACGGCACTCCTCGTCGTACCAGCTGTTCGTTTGCGCTTTCCGAAAACCAATGGTTTCGGTTGCAGCTGTACGTAAGGAGTTTGAAATGCCGTCCCACAGTTCCCTTATACCGAGTTGTTGACGAGTGCTCTCAGAGAGCAGGAGTACAAGCCGAATAGAAAAACGTTCGGCTGTCTGTTGTGATTGCAGCTTCTCGACGTCGAACCTTCCTTGTGTTTGTTGGGGTGCGTTTTTTGCGGCACAGAGGCGGGTGCGAATTTTGGCTGCAACAATATAGTAGTGCCAAAGATATCTTCTTTGCCCACCCTGGCATTAAAGTCGCCAAGCACGATTTTGACATCGTGGCGGGGGCATCTCTCATAAGTGCGCTCCAAGCACTCATAAAAGGCATCTTTGGTCACATCGTCCTTCTCTTCCGTCGGGGCGTGGGCGCAAATCAGCGATATGTTGAAGAACCTCGCTCTGATGCGTGAGCTGCTTGAGTCATGTGTCCTTCTCTTTCGTCGGGGCGTGGGCGCAAATCAGCGATATGTTGAAGAACCTCGCTTTGATGCGTGAGCTGCTTGAGTCATGTGTAAAAGAATCGTTTCTGGCCACTCCCAAGTGAATGGCTCCTCACTTGCGTGAACTTCTACACATGACTCCATTCTATAACCTAGCTCGTTACTAATAAAAAAAGTCATCATTACTTGTAGCTCCCAAATCTCAATGACAAGGGAACTGAAAAACAAAAATTGACAAAATTCATTAAAAGTATTTATATTGGTCTCAATGCACCTTTGTCTATTTTTCTCTTTTCACTGGCTCCACCAGATTTGCCAAATGCATTAGAAAAGGCTCAAGAAATTGAGTCTAACAACCTTGAGCCAATTTCGGTCTACAATTCAATAGGAATCAAAATAATTTATGAGTCCCGTCAAATGGGGCACTAAACCCCAACTCAAATCGTGGTTTCAATAAGAATTCCAATATGTAAATCTAATAGGCCCGAACCTATGGGCGTAGACTGATTTGTTCCTTACCAACAAAGTAAGCTTAATACTAGAAACTGCGAAATCCCTAAACCAATTTAAGCAATAAATCTCGATTTATTAAATAAATTCACTTTTCCTGAACAACTAAGAAACTTTGAAAAAATTCAACATTTAATTTAATATGATTTATAAAACTTACTAACTATATTAAAAGAATTCCTTCAACCCAATTTAGTTGCCAGAAACCATTGTACCGAAGAAGACTTGTATGATCAAAATGAAAAGAAAAGTAAAAAACAGTTCAAAATATTAAATAAGAGAAGAAAGAAAAGTATTAAAATTTAAAATAAATAAAATGGCTCAAATACATTTCGATTCCCTTAAATATTTTGGAAATTTAACGGCGACAACAGGGACCTGCAAACATTTTTAAACTTAATAGATAGAGTACATTTAGTGCTACAGACATATGATGAACTTTCACAAAACTTGTTTTCCGACTTTATTAAAAGTAAATTAAAAGGCAAAGCAAGGGAGATCATTGAAATAAATATATAGATTTGCCAAGCCCCTTCTTGGAACGAAATCAAGGAAGTACTACAAAATAATTTTTGTGGTGGACTAAGCTGCGATGAACTTTTCGATTCACTAAAAGCAGTTACATTTAAAACCACGAGTTTCAGCTTTTTTGACGCGATAAAAAAAAAAAAACTTAGACGCCTCAACAATAAAACTTTATTCGTCCTCGGACAAGATGGAGCAGCTGCAAATATTCTAGCATGTAGGAATCCAATTTAAAGCCGAATAGGCTCACCTTCGACTGGACAACCAACGATTTTTCACACAAAACAAAAATGAACAAAACTCACCCAAACAAAACAAATATAAATCTAAACAGAAGTACACACAACAAAATTCCAACCAAAATATTAGTTCAAAAAATATTTTAAATTCCAGTAATTACAAGCATAATTATCAATAACAAAACTCCAGTTACAACCGGAATAATTCTAACCACAATCACCTCAGCAAAATCCCAATCAGAATTTTAATAGACAAAACCTTAACCAACAAAACGTTAATCCACAACAAATTTTTGCATCCCAAAACGGGAATTACAATCGTTTTCCATTACCTGAGTCGAAGGATATAAATGTTAATGCTAATAATATTAATAAACCTACAATCGAATTTCGCAACACAAGGAGCTTATAACCATTCTAATAATACTTCCAAGAATGGTGCGTAGGCACCTGGTTTACGTTTCCCCATAGCGTTCTGACAGCTGCATTCTCCCATGTTGGCAACGGGTCATACTTGCATTTCTGGATTTTGATTCCGCTAAACCATCCTGTTCGTCAGCCTTAGCTTTTGGCTCTGAGTCCATTCTTGAGAAGAAGGCCTCCAAAGCTTCATCTCCAATATTTTCCACCGCTCCTGCAACATTTGTCCCAGCGTGTTATAAGCGCCTTGCTTTGAAGCCTCCGCTGCTTTAGACGTAGTCGATTTGTCGTCTGCGTTCTTGATATTCAGCTTCTGTTCTATGTTCTTCAGCTATTCCCACAGTTCAACCTGTCGAACAGCGATAAAATATAATTAAATAATCTTAGGCAATAATTG
>JBAWJQ010002223.1:0-38959 GCA_037783105.1 Bactrocera zonata
ATTAAAATAAATAAAATAAAAAATATAATTCCAAACATATACGTATGTATGTATGTACATATTTGAAAAGCGCACTAATGAAACACCCACAGTACACAACCATACAAAATAGTAGAGAAATATTGATTTCCAAGCAATACATTGCAGCCTTACCCCTCAATTGGGGTTAGCATAAACAACATCAATCACATTTCAACGAAACGTGCGCGCGATATAAACACAGTCAAAATGACTTAACCGCAATTTTCGCCGAAATAATTGTCCAACCAAATGTAAGCATACTTCAAGCGAAATTAATACCACCCAACCACCCACAAACGTTTAATGGACGCTCTCAATGGAAAATCATAATTCGGCTACAAAAACAAACTTTTGTTTCATACGCACTAAGCACAGCGCACAAGTGCTTAGTAATCGACAGCAGATGCCAGAATTCTTAGGTCGCAAGACAGCTGCGACGCGTTGATTTGGCGTTTGTTGGTTTGAAAATCGATTTGAAAATCGATTTGAAAACCAAATGCATTTTGATACAAGGTATGGTCGGGGTATTTGCAAACGTCTCGTCGAATATATGCTTGTGTAAGTAACTAATGAAATTTTTATACTTTCATGCAAATAAAAGAGTTTGTGCACCCATGACTTTGCGTGCGTTAATCACATTAAGGGAAAACGTCTATGAAATAACGAGTATGTCCGAAATACCTACCGAATGTGGACAAACAAAAATGTTAATGTATTTCAACGAACTGTGACATTCAATGGTATGCGATCAGCGGTTCCCAAATTGTGTTTGGTGAAGTGATAGGTTATTGTGGTTGATAATTTCTTGAGTAATTTAAGCATAATGGATAACTTTTCGCTTCAACAATAATTTTTTGTGATCTATATCGGTTTAAAAGTATTTATGAGTTGTTTTTATCATGTCTGTTTGAATTTCTTTCTTCCAAAGACGTGTTATATAATTATTGTTAAAAACTATCTATTTTAAGCAATAATATGCGAGGAAGGAAGCAGAGAAATAGATATTTGACAGCGTGTCTTATTATAAAAATATTTGGGACTCCCTGGATTAGCTTTATCGTATAAATAAATGAATATATGTACATATGTATACAATTATTATTATTTTTATTTTTACCTATATCAAATATAAGTAAACACTTGCATTTGAGTACCCCTGGATTCGCATAATCAATTTCATAAACCTTATTTATTTTTTTTAATCTTATTATATTTTTTATACTATTTATTTTCAACATTTTTTTTTGTATATGCATATAGTATATAAAAATTGTAATTTGAGCACCCCTGGATTCGAAAAATCAAATTCATAAACCTTGCATTTCTTCATATTTTTTATACTTTTTGTTTTGAACATTTGTTTTTGCATATATACAAATTTTCCATTTGAGCACCCCTGAATTCGCATAATCTAATTCATGAACTTTACTTATTTATGTTTTTTGTACTTCTTATTTTCACAATTTATTTCCTTTTGTCTACTTCATACTTGTATTACTTGGGTGTGTTAAATTATTAGCATTTGGCGTAAACATAACTGTACTAATTGCAAAAGGGAGGGCGGTAACTAACGTATTATTGAGCTATGTGTAGACGATTGTGTGTATAAAGAATGGTCATTAGTTGGAGTTCCTTTAAATAAGGAAAAAAAACGCCATTTAAAGGTTAGGTGGCTCAGCTACAGTGCTTGCTTGATTTAAACCTCGTTTCCCGATTAAGGGGTTCAACCTTAACAAATCAACAAAAAGAAGAGTATGGATTTTATATATACAGAGATAGTAGAAAAACAGTGTTGTAAAACAAAAAACTTTATTATTGTCAGTGAATATTGGGATGAGTTTGGAAATCTTCTTTTACCGAGAGAAACCTAAAATTTTGTTTATTTTCTTTTATACTTAAAGTATGTGATTTCTCACTGCTATCTTGATCGCTAACGAGTAAAGTAACTTAAAAAAATTTTAAGTATTTGAATTTTTAGTGATTCATTGAACACCTGGCCGATTTAGGGTAAGAACCTATTATCAATACCTGCGTAACCATGACTTGTATGTACGTAGAAAGCATGCGGAAAAGAAGATAAGAAAAGTCTGTGTATACATAATTTATATTAGTAGATACGAATAGTATTTAATGTTTATTTTGTATTTGTGTGTTTAGTGATATTCATTAGTATGGGTAGGGAATGTAAGCATTCGGGAGGAACCGGAATCGAAACATGGTTATTGTATAGTTTTATTAATAGTATTTTCCAGAATACTTTTCAAAAAATACAAATACGCTTTTTCCACAGACTGTCAGAAAAATTTGGAACGTTGTACTAATACCGAAATCACCATCATTGTGTAGATTAGGTAAGGTTAGATGGCTGATCCGTTAGCTTGGCGGAGGGATCACACTTAGATTGTTATGTTCAATTCTTTATGACGCCTGAAAAAAACTGCTATAGTTTGATATTAGCAAACGGTAAAGTGCCCTGCACCTGCCACAAATCTGCTAAGGATATTTCTTTTTTCGCTATATCATCTGGTTGTCTTACATGAGAACCGCTATCTATCACAACTTCTTCCAAACAGCTGAGGCAGCTGGCATCTCGTTCAATCTTACTGCATGAATACGGTTCGGACAGTGTCCAGTTAGAACTCTTACAAAGATTGAAAGTTGAACCTTGCTGAGAGCGAATAGCACCCTAGACCTTTCACGGTTTATCGGCACTAAAAGTCTTTGGGAACTCACAACTTCAAGTCCTACAGTTCAGTGGTAAACCATCCGTATCTCATAACTCTTAGGCAGCTTTTGTGAAATAGTTTTTTTTTAGCTTTAGAACTACATTTTCTAAGATGAGTTAACCCAAAATTGTAAGAAAAATAGAACTGTATAAGCCGTTTTCTCATTTAAACTTTAAACAATTAAAATTAGGTTGATAAACCCGATATTTTTCACAACTGATTACTGATGAATTTTTTTTTTATTATGATGAATTACTTCTCTCTCTTTCTACTTCTACTCAGTTGTAAATTTGGCATTGCCAACTCAAAGTTTCAATAAATTAACAGATACATATATCGTCTCCTAAAATGTAAAACTTATTATCAAAAAATAAATCGAAAATCGCTGTCAGATAAACAAACCAATATGTAACCATTTCATAATCGAAACTCAATTTTTTTTCCAATAATTTTGATTATAACTCAAATTTTTTTGTTGAGTAGTTTTTATTAGAACGGTTTTCCTCCGCCTTTATACTTATAAAAAGTGTTGTTACCTAATTTTAGGTGACGATATATATATACACACATATATGCGATATACCGTAGAACATAAACTGAAAGTGAAAACCAAACGAATAAAAGTATTTCTGTTAGAATTACTCAAAATCGGGTGAAAAAAATTTTTATCATTAAATAGTGATTATCTATGTAAATTCGAAGGTTTTTTTAACATTGAAATTTTAAAATTTCTATATATAAATTTACGGCAAGATAAGGAAGGAAACAAAAATATTAAAAGCTCACTAAAGTAGGCAACCAATTATCTGCCGATAAAGCAAACGTTTCATATTTCCAAACAGCACTAGAACAAATACTCAATCCATCAATCCCTTAAGATTTTTCACTTTGAATTATAATCTCTTGAAAGAGTGACACTGATTTTTCTCCGATAAGTAACTTGAGTTTTCAACCAAACCATAAAACCTTTGCCCAACATATCACCAGGGGGAGCAAAAGTTGTGTGATAAACAAAAAATAATTAGCAGAGTAGTAAAATCTTATCTCAACTTCGTGTTTTGGTCGTAAAAAATGTTCGTGGTGCTAACAGATGTTGCTTCACCATTCACCATTCACCATTCAGCTGATATTTATTGAATTGTGGTTTATGCTTGTGTGGAGCAAAGTTTTATACACAGAACCCACACTAATGGACATACTACACATGTATGTATGTATATGTAAATAACAGTTATGCATTCACGATAAGATATTATTAAATGTTATTTAAAAACTCGTATCACCGTTGCAGAGGGTACTATTTACGTTAGCAGCTACGACTGTGTTGAGAGTGTCTTTAAAATGAAATTTTATATATGTATGTATCATCAAAACCACTTCATCATAAGCACAATGTATAGCAAGTCTTATCTTCGTCCACACAAGAACAAAAAAAAAATCTAGGTTTGTTTACGCGCTTGTTTATCGCTTATCGCTCAGGTGTACGTTGATGCGATCGTTATTGTGCTTGTGTCTTTACATGGAAATATATGTATGTATGTATGTATATGTTTGCCGGTACTTACATACGCACAACTCGCTTTACAGCTTAGTCTAAGCATCCATAAATCAATTAACAGTTACTAAGCGCCGGAAATGTTATGAAATTTATAATTGTGGTGGCATAAATTAATTTTTTGAGTTAAAATGATTTTGAGTTTTGAAAGTTGTGGTTATAAATATTTTAAAAATATGTAAACCATGTATTTATATTTTAATGACAATTATATTGACAAGTACTGTTACTAAATGGTGTCGGGTTTATCAAATTAATATAACATACACATACTTCCGTATACAATGTGATCAAATTTGACCCGGACTGATCCATTCAAACTACGCGTGCAAACGCGTTTTGTTTGGCATGCGAAAAGTTTGTCTGGCGATTTTTACAATCGAAAAGAAAATTTGAGTTTGTTTAATATTTTGCGGTTCTACGGATGCCTTTGAAATTGTTATAGAAATGTTTTTCAAAAAAAAAAAAAAAAAAACAAAAAAAAAACAAGCATTTAAGTGATTCAAAACATTCAGTGAAAATCGTGAAATCATCGAAAACTTGCCTCAGCGAGTCGTCCGTCCAGCTCTGTTAAGGGGTTACTTATGTTTTGTCGGGCAAAAGCAGCCTTTTTTCAACAATTTTTTTCATATAAAAATTGAAATATTTTATTAGAATTTGTTATTGTTACAAACAAACGTTATTAGCAAAGAAATTATGAAATTTTTGGAAAAAAAAAATATTTTAAACTCGCCATTGCGACGCCATTTCCGGTCACGCCTCGGAAAAAATATGCGCCTGCGTTGGCAGAATAATTCTTACAGGATTATCTGAAGTGAAAAATACGTGTTTTAGTTAAAACCTTAACTTAGAACTTGTACGAAGAAAAAAAACTGAAAATTGGATTTTTGACAGACATTTTTACAAAAAAAAAAAACTGAAAATTTCGCGATATTTTTTTTCAAATAGTTGTAATCGAAAAAAAATCCTTCATCCAAGTCTTTAAAAATTGTAACCCAAAAACTTCGGTAAAAATTCATGAAGATCGGTGGCGTAGTTCTCGAGAAATCTTGCCAACCGGCTTAAAAAACACACTTGCCAGAAGAACGCGCTTAAAGACGGGGTACTTAGCCTAGCTTGCCCCGAGCGCACAAGTTCTCAAGGCTGTATCTCCGAAGCTATTACTCAGATCAACTTGAAAATTTAGGACAATATTCTAGAGGTGTTGTAGAATATAATTAAATAATAAGAAAAAATCGATTTTTTTAAATCTTCGCATGGAGTCCCTTAATGACGATAACATCGAAAATGTTAAATAAATAGTGCTTCAAAATAGTCCGTGTTGATATCTGTGAATATATCATTATATCTTATGGATCGACCTAACATAGCTAGATTCGTATCAAAAGACTTCAGGCTTTTTCGGTAAAAATCATCCTGAATTTAAGTCGAGTAGTGGTCGCAAAAGACAAACGTTTATGAATCTGAAGTCTCAACTGGCCAACAATCTAGCGAAAGGCGGTTCAAAAATTAAACGAAATGATAAAACCTCGTCTGAGTCACTCAAAAATCAAGGCGATGCTCATCACTTTTTCTGATTACCTTTTGGTGTTTGATGGAGAATATTTTTATAAGAAATCAAAGCTTGTAAGCCACTTTTCGAATTCCTCTGCAACTCTTTAGTAAATAAAATCAAGTGTAGTGGAGTTTCCGAGTGTCTTGTATGACCCGCCACTTCCAACATTAAGTTGAGGGCAGTTGAAGGTCTGATTCTTTTGAAGTGGAAATTGTTAAGATAATAACTATACATACAAGCATACATAATGCTACAAAGTATGTGTGTGAGTACCAGTAAATGTTTTGGTGTGTGCATATGTACAGGAAGTTGTTTTGTCTCTTACCAACGAGTTCTAAAATTTGTAAATAAAGCTGTACAAACTTCGGTGTCAAGTCAACATTTCGTAAATATTTAAGAAATTAGCATTACGTTAAATAACGTAAGATTTCGTGAATTTTAGAATTACATTTGTTCATATTAGCTGATTTTCACACACAAATCCCGCTATTATAAGTATTATAAGGCACTTTTGTTGTTGTGTTACTCAGCAGTATGATGTAAGAGCCGTAATTACTTTTTATGTATGCAAATTAATACAATATATGTACATAGTATATATGGTATATAGTACAGGGTGGTTCATGTGTTAGCTAATATACCAAAAATTAATAAAGTATTTTTTTTTTTTTTAATTTTTTATTTTATATTAATGTAAAATATCTTAAGATTATTCTGTGAATATGAATTTGAGAGCAATTAAGGCAAAATTGACGGAGAGATACACTTGTAAGTCTCCGCCCTCCGATTTGATTGTGAGCGGCTGTGAAACTTTAAACGTGTTTTTCTCACACTTCACTTTTTCGAAGTCGGTGAACTCTGTAGCTCAAAATCTACTGAACCGATCCTTTTGAAATTTTTCACAGTATTTCTTTACATAAATTGTGAGGTAACACTGTCGAGTTTTTTTCTGTTTTTTTAATTTTAACTTATTTCAAACAACAAAATTTCTGATTTTTTTTATGAAAAATCAGTATTTTGAGTTCCAAGCGTTGTAAAAAATTTAAAAATCATTAAAAGAAAACTCGACAGCGTTACCTGTGGAAACTTATCAACTAATCAAATGAATTTGGTTTTTTAATTTCACATGATCCAGTCATGAGTTATGCGGTTCAGCGCGAATCAATTTTTTTTTTTTGGAACGTCTGCGAAGATTCTCTGTCACCGGCTCCTTTTTTAATATTTTTCTATGAAACTTTCACGGAATATTCTTTAAATATCATAAAATTATGCGATAATTATACAAAGAAATCAATATTTATAGTATCTTTAAAAAAAAATTACTGAAAATACGCATTTTTCGCTCGAATTAACCTTACTACACCCTTAAGGTTCCTGCCTAGATTTCTTGCCTTAAGGTTGATTTTATACTGGTTTAAGGATTTTCAGATCGTTAGAAGATTACACTCTTAACATCCGTTTTTAGAGTCGAGATGGCCCTTTATACGATTTTCGATGTCAGAGCGCAAAATATTGATTGAAGAGTAGACTAAGCAGCCATTTTACTGAAAAAAGATTTCAGTCAAGTCCTTAGTTTCAAATTCAGATTTAAAAAATACCAAAAAATGTCAAATTATATTAGCTCTTCGGCGATAAAAGGCGGGATTCATGTAACTAAATGGTGATCCATTTCCAGGATCTCTATTTGTTTAAAGAACAAACACAGAAACTTTAAATTTAGTGGGGAATGTCTATTATCATTCGAAAGAGCATTCTTTGACATTTACTTTTTGAAGATTATCTCTTTCAAATGTTGGTCGTGGCTACGTCTCAGATGATCCAACCGTTAAGTCCAATTTTTGATGACTCGTTCGAGCATTTCGGCTGGTAACCTGAATCGAAGCGGATTGTCCGCAAAGACTTTAGACTTTATATATCCCCATAGGAAAAAGTCTAACGGTGTGAAATCACATGATCTTGGTGACCTGGTCGATTCCAGGTCAAAACGTTAAATTAACTGCTCACCGAAGTGTTCCCTCAATAAATTCATTGATTCATGCGATGTGGGGGAAGTGATTCTGTCTGGTTGAAACCAAATGTTGCTGAGATCACAAGCTTCAATTGCAGGCATCAAATAGTCGGCTATCATGGCGCGATCACCGGCATCATATTTGAAGATATATGGACCGATGATTCCACCGGCTCCCAAACCACACTAAACCGTTGTTTTTTTTAGATCAAATGACAGCTATTGAATCTCTTCAGCTTGTTCTTCGTTCCCAATGAAATGAAAGAAGTACCTCTACTTGGATCACCCGTTACATCCACTGCAAAACTACACTAATTCTTTTGTACACATTTATTTCACATTATTTTGTGCAAAAACAGCTTATATTTAGTATTTAACTATTTGTTCACTTCTATTTATTTATAACAAAACGGCTGAAGGCTGGCAAATAGACAGTGCTACCTCACTAATATATTTTGCAAAAACAAAAATATTGAAAAAAGCTTTTGTCCTTATCTGTCCATACCCATTTTATCCCCGAAAGTCTGAGAGCATAATTTAAAGCCGACCCAAACATTATATACATTACATACATACATATGTTTATTTTCACCAAAAAAAAAAACCAAAAAAAAAAATCACCCACAACGATTTCCTACTAAAGTCTACCTCAATTCATTTACAGTTAACAAATCGCCGTTAATCTATGAGCAATTTTAAGGCCCCAAGCAATAAGAGAGTATAGTCGAGATGTGCCTTTCGACACCCAACGCCGCCGCTGCGAACAGTAGCACAAGTACAAATGCTGTCAGTTGCAATGGCAGCTGTGTGAACCTCAACAATAATAACAACAACCACAATAATAATGAGAATGTTAAACTAAGCGCAGCGGCGAACTGTGGAGCCAGCGTCAATGCAAACAGTGACAGTATTAGAAATAGATTTTGCACAAACAACAACAACAACAACAACATCAAAGAAGAAGATGAATGTGGCATAGCTGATGGGCAATCCAAAAATTTAGCTGATAGCTTAGGTTATAAGGAAGAAAATGCTGTCTACAAAGAAATTCCACAAAATGCAGCGGCTTCAAAGGAAGCCCACCAAACGAACGCGGCCAACGACGAGATCGAATACAATCCACAGATCAGATGGCTCGATCTAATAGCGCAAGTGTTTTTACATACCGGTGCTCTCTACGGCATTTATTTGCTATTCCAAGCGAGATTCTACACAATTTTGTGGGGTAAGTGAAAAGTGAACAATAAAAACGCAACAACAACAAACAACATAAACAAAAGCAAAAATAAATAAAAAACAAATTTATTAGGCACTTCATGCTGTTTATATCCATTATCAATATTTAAACAAACAACAAAGTTATGAAAGCACACATACATATACATATGTACATGCATACAACATAAATACACATACAATATTACAAAATAAATACAG
The DNA here is from genome assembly GCA_037783105.1 of Bactrocera zonata. Classification (NCBI taxonomy): domain Eukaryota; kingdom Metazoa; phylum Arthropoda; class Insecta; order Diptera; family Tephritidae; genus Bactrocera; species Bactrocera zonata. The sequence goes on from JBAWJQ010002223.1 coordinate 9,303, forward strand.
ATAATTATCTGTGAAGCATGTGCTCATAAAAACGTATTGAAATAAATAATACAATGTATTAAATTGTTGCCATATTTTGAAGAGCTTCCAATTTTATTTCAATTAAAAATATTTTTAGAAATTCTGTTTTGAATTTTTTTTTTTTAATGAAATGAATAATTTTTTGAATTTTTTATACTAAAGTGCGTATTTTTTTTTAAATAAAAAACTATTTTAACGAAAAGTTTTCAACATTTTTTCAATTAATAATTTTTAAAAATTTTTTTCGAAATTTTTGAGCTCAAACAAAACTATAATATATTCCTTTTGATAAATATTACTTAAAAAACTAGTTATCTATATTAAAGGGACTTCAAGAATATTTCAAAGAACCGTTTTTTCAAAATTTTTGAAATTTAAAAATTAAAAAAATTTATTTTTTAAATAAAGGTTGCTTTAGAAAGCTATTTTAAATATATTGAATGGTTCTTAATATTATTTATGTAAATTATTTATTTAGCGAGGTTTTGAAGTTTTCCTTGAAATTTGGATTTTTTTTTTAATAAATAATATACCTTTTTTATTTAAATTTTCCTTAGATATTTTTTCTGAATTATTGAGTTTTTAAAATTAAAAACGGTAAATTGTAAATCAATTTTATTCAAAGGAACATTTTAGAAAGCAGAAATTGCCTTTTGAAACCCTTTAATTTTAATTTTTTTTTTTGAAATACTTGAATTTTTAAAATTAAACATTATTTTGTAATTTATTTTTACTTAAAACAATCAATGTTTGTTTCCGAAATGTTTACAAAATTTTTTTTCGAAAATTTTGAATTTATAAAATTAAAAAAATATATATTTTTAAATAAATAATGTTTAAAAACCCATTTTAACTATATTTAATTGCTTCCAATTTGCAATTTTAGAAATTAATTCGAAATTTTTTCATTTTTAAAGTATAAAACTAAAATGTTTTTATTATTTTTTTTGAAATCTTTGAACTTCGAAAAATTAAAAAAATAATATTTTTATATTTTTTAGTTAAATTATGATTAAACAACAATTTTAACTACCTCGAAGGTTTTTCATTATTATTTAAATTACCAATTTTTTGAATTTTTTTCGAAGTTCTACAATTTTTAAAACTAAAAACGGTTTTTCATTTTGAAACTTTTTTTTTTGAAATTTCTGAAATTTTAATTTTATTTGTAATTTTTTAATTTTAGAAATGTTAATTTTTTTCGAAACATTTTATATTTTGAAATGTTAATTTTTAAATTAAATAAATGTTGCTAAAAAAACATGTATTGAAGGGTTTTCAATATAATTTCAATTTCCTTTTCTGTAGAAAAAAAGTACAAAATTGTAAAGAAAAAAACAATTATGACTAGTTATTCATTCTTACCATATACATATAAGCTATAAAATATGCTAAACATGTGAGCAATAGGCACACATTTACAGATTTTCACGGAGCGCTGAGTTTGCCTGTTTGTTGGGAGGTGTAAAATTCTGCCTATTTTTCATAACTTTTAATGCATATTTGCTTGCTTCATTCACTCGTTGGGATAAAACTGAAACTTACTAAGAATTGTGCTAAATAGATGTTTGGCTAGTTTCGCTATTCACACACGAGTTGGTCAATATGTACATATGTATGTATGTGAACCCCACCCCTAAGCGCTGTGGAGATGAGAAAACTCAAAAAAAAAAAAACACATGAATACGGACTATGGCGAATATTCATACATTAACGCTCATACAAACAGACATACATATGTATACGTGTAATCTGATGCCTTGTGGATTTCTTTTTTTGACACTTAGTCATGCAAAGCAAATAAACGTTAAGAGTAAAATATTTAGTAAAAAAGTCACGTCACCGAATTTTATGCTGGCGGCGCGAATTTTAGAACGTTTCAAGTGAAATTAGACAAGCAGGCATTCGATTTCAAAGTATGGGCTGAAAGAATACCGCTAAAGAGTGAGCATTTAAATTGCAACATTTAACACTCTGTAGAGTTAACAGTTTTATGTAAGCTGCTGATGTTGTTGACATTTGGGCATTTAAATTGTAACATTTAACACTCTGTAGAGTTAACAGTTTTATGTAAGCTGCCGATGTTATTGACATTTTGGGCATCACTTCCAATTAAACGAACTGACTTACTACAAGGAGAAATGTTAAGAAACTAAAACTAACTGACTTTGAATTTTCCATAAGCCGTTATTTCTTGAAAATGAACAAAATATTGATATTGGCAAAACAAAAGTTAACATTCAAAATAATTCAGAGTCAGTTCTGAATATCAGCTGATGTTTTTCTTCGGTTTAGTCAAAATTTTCTGCTACGAATAACAGTATGACAATGTTTAAAATGTTACATTTTGTTTGAAAATTTTGCAAACATTTTGGTTTTTGGTTCGGATAATATAAATTAGTTAAAAAATTGATAATTATTACTAGAAGGACGAGATAACATTTTAATATTTTTTTGGCTTCAAATTTCAAAGTCTTTAATGAGAGCAACGTACTACTTTAATCAGCAATGATTTTTCTCAATATAGGGTTTCGAAGTTTCTTGAGATATACCTAAGTATTAGAGCGGGTCAATTTGCCAGCAGCTAAAAAAAAAACGAAAAAATCGCGAATGCGGGCAATGTTCTATAGATCACTCCGAACAACTTTGCTAAGAGAATATGGGTCTAAAACCGGGTGGGTGAATATTGATGATCTATTAATCGGCAAGATTGGATAACTATATCACATACATATGTATGTCTCATATAGCCGATTATTCAGATTTTTTAAACATCGCCTTAAAAATCGCTGGCTTGTAACCCACATAAGCAATTTTTTTTGCATTTTTCCCAACAACAACTTTAAGAAGTTTTTCTCTGTAGACTCGAAACTTACTTATATTGAAACAAGCAAAGTTGAAAAGTTGCCAGCTATTTGTAAATTACATATATGAAAATAAATAATATGATAAATAAACAGACCTATTTTCGTAAAATATTAAACTGAAAAGATTCACAAAGGTTTCTTTCAAGGTTTTTTTCGAGAGAGTTGCCACCTGTTACATTTTATATTCACCATACTGAAGAAATTATTTCATTAAAATTAGCAAACCACAAATATTCGCTTGCTTTTGGTAATATTTTTAGTAGAGTTGCCAGCTTTTTGAAAATTTTAATTCAAACAAAACAAGGAAATATACTCAATATTACATCGTAGGCATCAAACTCACGGGACTTATGAAATAATTTTGTCGAAGTTGTTTTTGAGAAAGGTTGCCAGCTATTTCAAAACTTATTTTAAATGAATTAGCCAACAAAATTCAGTAAAAAGGCGATTTTTGGGAATTAGAAGAAACTACTGTATCAGTTATTTAAAATTTTAAAATTATTTAATAAAAAAAAAAAAAATAAATTTAATCTATTATTGAGGCCTTAAAAGTAAAGAGAAAATACTTTCGACTGAAATATTTTTCTCATTGGATTATCACGGTCTTAAAAATTCAAAAAATGGTTAAACTTCGTTCTATACAAAAAATAGAAAATTTAACTGAATAAATTGTATTTTTAATGTTTTTTTTTTTAATAAATTAAACTTAGTATGCCTCTCCACATTTAACTAAATGTTCACCACACAACCAGTGAAGTTTCACTACTATCGCATGCAATCTTAACTAATCTCACTCTTATCTGTAGCCATATAAGGAGACATAAAGCAGAAGACCTTACATGAACTCATAATTGATTTTATGTTAGTTCATGCCAATAGAGACGGTGTTCTTTGTTTGAAATTTCTATATGAGTATAAATATGTATGAATATTTATGCATGCATGTGCTTTGACTGAGCAATATATCTATCTCATTGCGATAAAATTACACAATTTTTACATTGGAAATCTGTGCCTTCGCCTATACTTTGCCATGCTCGTATTCTGTACTATGATATACACTTTGTATTCAACAATTTTTCTAATTGAGTATTGAAACAGAAATATTTTATTTCAATAAAAAGTGAACTTCGACCAATACAATTAGTTGCAGAGAGCAAATGATTCAAATTAATGCTTACAAACACACACTGAGTCTATGCATACCAAACTATTGGTATACACATACATATCTACAATTATTATATTATATTATATGTGCAGAAGAAAGTGCGGCATACGCCCAATGAAAAACGCGCGCGCATTAGAAGAACTGCAAACGCTTGACAACATCCAGTTCGAACTGCTGGAATTGTTTTCATTACTTGACAATCAGTCAATACAAACAAAAGTAAGAAAAAACCTTAGCCAGAGTTATAATACCCTTCACAGCTGCATTTTCTAGAGCATAAAAAGGTTTAGAAAGATGTTTATATTGATTTTCAACGTACAGTTTGTATGACAGCTATATGAAAGTTTGGTGCGATCTGAACAATTCTTTCGCAGATTGTACGGTTATCTTAGGCAACAATCCACGCCAAATTTCTTGAAGGTATCTTGCCAAATACAAAATTTTTCCATACAAAGACTTGAATTTGATTGGTCAGTTTGTATGATAGCTATATGAAATATTGATCCGATCTGAACAATTTATTCAGAGATTGTAGAGTTACTTTGGAAAATAGTCCCTGCCAAATTTTGGGAAAATATCTCCTCAAATAAAAAAGTTTTCCATACAAGCACTTTACGCTGAACATTCAGTTTGTATGACAACTATATGCTATAGTGGTCCGATATCAGTAGTTGCGACAAATGAGCAGGTTCTGGAGAATAAAAAGACTTGTACAAAATTTCAGAACAATATTTCAACAACTGGGAACTAGATCGCATAAATACAGATGGCTAAATCGTCAACTGTTCAGTGTATAACAACAAATGTAGACAGACATACATGGATATGTGTACATTTCTATTAATTTACAGAGTTTGTAAATTTGTAGGTATAGTATATTGCAGCAGTGGCTAATACATGCCGTATTCCATCTAGTTTGTTTCATAATTGACTATATGTACTTTAAGAGATTTTTTTCTAAGCAACAACTTTCAATTACAGTGGTGGCGCTTATCTGGAGTTCTGGTATCGGCATCACCGCAGGAGCACATCGTCTCTGGTCACACAAGTCTTACAACGCTTCCATGCCATTGCGTATCTTGTTGGTGTTTCTGTTCACGATCGCCGGTCAGGTGCGTATCCTAGCTTACCCTACAACATTATGAATTATTTAATATCAACTCTATATACAGCGTGATGCCTACACCTGGGCGTTGGACCACAGGATACATCACAAGTTCTCGGAAACCGATGCCGATCCCCACAATGCGCATCGTGGCTTCTTCTTCTCACATGTTGGTTGGCTCTTCTTGACGCCACATCCCAAAGTGGAAGAAAAACGCAAAGTGATCGACATGTCAGATTTGCAGAATGACCGGGTGGTGATGTTCCAACACAAATACTATATACCGTTATTTGCACTCTTCTCGATTGGGTTGCCTGTGTTTTTACCTTGGTATTGTTGGAATGAGAATTTATGGATTTCATTTTGGATCAACTTTAATATGCGCTTTACCAGCACACTAAATGCGGCGTTCTTCGTCAACAGTGTGGCCCATATGTGGGGCAAGAAGCCTTATGATAAGTAAGTTGCGTTTGCTTATGGAAAACACAATTGTTTGCCGCAATTTACAATTAATTGTTTTGTTTTTTTTTTTCAGGAACATCAGCCCCGTTGAAAGCCCTTTCGTCTCGTTCTTGGCGTTAGGTGAAGGCTGGCATAATTATCATCACGTTTTTCCTTGGGACTACAAGACCGGCGAGTTCGGCAGCTACAAATTGAATATAACAACAGCGTTTATTGATTTCTGTGCGAAAATCGGTTGGGCCAGTGGAAGTGAGTTTTGACAATTTTATGTATTAGAGTAGGAAAACTATGTGACTTCGATTTGCCATTTTTCTGGTCGTTATGCTTGAGCTCTACTATTTAAAATAAAGGATACTGGTTAAATACAACAAAAGCGACGCTAAGCGGTACAACCTCTTGTTATTCTACATATCCTTATTTCATTATGCCGCTTTTTGTGATTTATACCAGTTTGTTCGATTCGCTCCTTTCCAAGCCTTGGAGAATGTTGGGGAACACTGCACCTTTTTTATTGATTCTGATCTCTTCTGTTTGAGTGCATCACTCCATTTGTTCAGCTGATCACAAACGACTCCTTTTAAATACCAGCGAACAGACAACCTAACCTGCTTTTAGGTGAATATCGGCTTTCGAAGTAGTTTGAGCTGGTCCATCCTTTTTAGACCATGATTTCTTGGACATTACATTTTTGCAAAAAAACCCACTTTTCGTCGCCGCTTCACAAATGGATCACTTCTTTGACGTTTGATAAGTAAATCACTGTCGTTAATGTGTCGAAGAAAAGTTCGTTCTGTAAGAATATGACTGTTCTTTATATGCCAAGCTTCGAAATTGATTCCAGTTTCATGTGCTTATTAATCCTATTCTTCTTCTTAATTGGCGTAGACACCGCTTACGCGATTATAGCCGAGTTAACAAAAGCGCGCTAGTCGTTTCTTCTTTTCGCTACGTGGCGCCAATTGGATATTCCAAGCGAAGCCAGGTCCTTCTCCACCTGGTCCTTTTAACGCAGTGGAGGTCTTTCTCTTCCTCGGCTTCCCTCAAGCAATATTAACCTTAGACAAATTTAATCTTTCAGCAATGATTTGTTATTCGACGATTCTACCAATGACTTTATTTTATCCTTATTGGCCTGAAGAGTCCCTCCTCCGTTCGGTCAACACATCTACTCCTTACACATCACATAATTTTTGTCTTGCTTCAACTTCGAGTTCTCAAGAAATCTTCGACTTCAAAAACATAGTTTCGGGTTTAAAGACGGCGCACTTAGCTTAGCCTTGCCTCGAGCGCACAAGTTATGTCTCTGAAACTGTTACTCGGATCAACTTGAAAATTTAGGGCAATATTCTGGCGGAGTTGTAGAATTTAATAAAACAATAAAAAATCGATTTCTTGAAACCCGTAAAGCTATGTTATCCCTTAAAAAAAAGGATTCGAACTAATTTATTTTCGTAGCGTTTTTGTTTTTAATTTTTGAAATACAACTCTATCAGTTAGTTCTTGAAATTTTAAAATCATGTAGTTTTGTAATAATTTCAGACTTCTTTTGTAATTTCCTATTTATTGTACTTTAGGGTCGCGACATAACTGAAGGAATGTATAGAAGAGTTTAAATCTAGTTATTTTATTTTTTGATAAACATTTTCCATTTAAATTTTTTTCCAGGAAAATCCGTCTCACCGGATATGATTACACGGCGCGCTGCCAAGTGTGGCGACGGAACACGCTTTCTCACCGACGAATTCGCCCATAAGGATCAAGTTTGGGGTTATGGTGATCGCGATATACCGAAGGAAGATGCCATTGAATTGGCCAAAATGAAATGAGTATTTCAGACAAATACACTACAACTACAACTACAAAGTGAAAGTTTGTAAATTGAGGCTCTTCAATAAGTTTGTATTAACTTCAACATTCGTTCAAATTCTTAGGTCATTTAGACTAAGCTTTAAACTTAAGCTTCATTCACAATTTGTGCCTGCAATGTGAAACGTGCGTAAATGTTTTTTAATATATTTAATATTATATATATATATATATATATAAGTACATACTTGTAATTAAATACTGAACATTGTCTATATGAAAAGTTAATTTGTCTAGTATGTAAAAGTGCTCCTCGTAATTAAAATTTAACGGTTTCCTCATGAATTTTGGAAAATAAGAGTGAAATTGCCGCAATACACTACCAAAGCGATTATAATATTTAAATACTAAATAAATAAAGAAACAAAAATAAAAATAAAAATAAAAATAAAAAGGCTTTCCTTTAGTCAATGTTCTTTTTTAAATTTAATGCTTGAGGTGCATGCCCTCTTTTATGCAGCAGTATTTACAGTTAGTACGAGTGTGTATAGAAGTGCGAGTGCGTTTTCTAATTATGCCCGGCTCCTATGAATACTTAAGTTATGCATTAGTTGCCATAAAAGCGAATTTTAAATCAGTTTTATTTGAAAATTTTTATTAGCTCTAAGTAAGGTTAGTATATAGTGCTTATATACTATATTTTTGTACAAAATTGCATATGCATATAAGCTGTGGTGTTTTGAAAAACGGTTTTCTATTTTTGTATCAGGGAAGTTCCTTTAGTTGAGTTTGTGACAGCACGCGCAGTGGTTGACCGGCAGTATCCGATCCGCAAATATTAAGAGTAAAGAATATTCTGAGATTTCTTCTTTGATGTTAAATTTCCTATAAAAGGAGTAATTGAACTTTTTGATTGTTTTCGATTTTTTGTTATTGAAAAAGATGTTAAATTAAATTGATGGCATATTTCAAGCTGAGATTTATTATTATTTTTTATTTAAATAGTGCAACAAAATAAAAAAAAACTATAAGGTTTTGAGATAAAAATTATGACCAAATTTTATCAACAGATATTTTTTTCTGTACATCTGAGTCCTAAAAATCAAATTCTGACAAATGTTTTACTGGCTTGTAAATTTTAGTGAAATAAAAAAAAAAAAATTTCTGTCTAATGCTTTTGTTGCAGATTTTATCGAGATAACCGTTGCTTTGTTTGTAGTATTTTTCCTATAAAAAATCGGAATAAGATCTATTTGAAGCTAATAAAGGATATATTTGGTACCGATGTTGTAATATTGGAGTCTTTCTGTGTTATAATCTTGATGTTTTTTGAGTTTGCGGTTGTACAAATAATATATTAAATGTAGGGCTGGCTATTGATCTTAATTTCTTGATAGTGTCACAAATGAATGTTGTAAGGTATAAAATTCAATAACTAACAACAAAACATAAATAAATTTAAATAATATAAAATAAAACAAAATAAAATAAAATAAAATGAAATAAATAAAATAAAATAAATTAAAATAAAATAGAATAAAATAAAATAAAATAAAATAAAATAAAATAAAATGAAATGAAATAAATAAAATAAAATAAAATAAAATAAAATAAAATAAAACAAAATAAAATAAAATAAAATAAAATAAAATAAAATAAAATTAAATTAAATTAAATTAAATTAAATTAAATTAAATAAAATAAAATAGAATCAAATAAAATAAAATAAAGTAAAATAAAATAAAATAAAATAAATAAAATAAAATAAAATAAAATAAAATGAAATGAAATAAAATAAAATAAAATAAAATAAAATAAATAAAATAAATAAAATAAAACAAAATAAAATAAAATAAAATAAAATAAAATAAAATAAAATAAAATGAGATAAAATAAAATAGATTGATGTATCACAAATTAATGTTGACAAGGTATAAAATTCAACAACTAACAACTAAAAATAAAATAAAATAAAGTAAAATAAAATGAAATAAATAAAATAAAAAATAAATAAAAAAAATAAGATAAAATAAAATTAAATTAAATAAATAAAATAAAATTAAATAAATTAAATAAAATGAAATAAAATAGAATAAAATAAATAAAATAAAATAAAACAAAATAAAAAAAAATGAAATAAAATAGAATAGAATAAAATAAAATAAGATAAAATAAAATAAAATAAAATAAAATAAAATAAAATAAAATAAAATAAAATAAAATAAAATAAAATAAAATAAAATAAAATAAAATAAAATAAAATAAAATAAAATAAAGTAAAATAAAGTAAAATAAAATAAAATAAAACAAGATAAATTGAAATAAATTAAATTAAAATTACATCAAATAAATTATCGTAAATTAAATTGAACCAGAAAATAAAAAAAAATATATATTAAATTATATTAAATAATAAGATAAACTATTAAAGAAAATATTAATAAAAAATAGTAAAAATCCACAAATTGACAAAGGCCTGCTTTCTACAAAGAAAACAAGAAAAAACGTTAACTTCGGTTACACCAAACTATAGTACCCTTCCTTTACAAGAAATGTGAGTGGCTAGTTTGTATGGGAGATGTATGCTATAGTGACTCGAACTGAACTGTTTCTTCGCATATTGCACCGTTGCCAAATTTGATGATGATATCTCGTCAAATGAAAAATTTTTCTATGCAAGCACTTGATTCCGATCTTTCAGTTTGTAAGCCAGCTAATATGCTATAGTAGTACGAACCGTACCGACAAATGAGTAGCTTCTTGGTGAGGAAAGGACGGGTGAAAAAAATGGTCTACACAATTTTTCGATTATGTTAAGAGCTTACGAGATATTTGCCATCAAAAATCAAGGAAAAAAAATAAAATAATAAAAAATTATTTTTTTAAATAAAAGAATAAAAAATAAAATAAAAATATGTTTGTTCATTGAGTTATAAAATTCATAAAAAACAATTTTATTTTCTTTAAAATAATTAAATTTTAACGACTAATATCTTTTAAAGAGTTATGTTTACGAAAAAATCGTTATATGTTAGAACTATATGAAGAGCATTCAATTTCCTACAAAATACACAAACCGAAAATTTTTTTAAGTAGTTAGAAGCGATATACATACATTTTTTCGATCTGATAATAAGGAAAAAGATATAAAACCTTAAGGAGGAGGACCTTGCAATTCAAAGTTCTTACTTCGATAGCCTTACTTATAGGTGTCCGTAAACCAATTCTTGAGAGTACCAAGCAAAAAAAAAAACTTTCTTTTTTTGACCTACCCTAATAGTCATATATATCTCTGATATCTGATGCTTCTTTGCGAGTGTTATAGACATTGTGACAAAGTTAATATACCTTGTTCTGGTTATAGAAAATTAGTTATTATTGCGCACTACACTGAGAATAAATATTTTGGTACAATTTTGATACTCAAACCTCAAGTAATATTCCTTGTCTAAAAAATCTTTTTATTAAACTTTATACATATTTTTTTGTATTAAAAAAAGCTTATTTTTAGAAACTGCAACTTTTTTACTTTATTTTTTAATATCTATACAATAAACCAGCCGAAAAAATCAAATACTAGTATTTTTAATTACTTTTATATTTAACAAAAAAGATATTTTGAAAATGGAAACTCAAAGCAATGTCGCTAGCAATAGCGAAATCCAACAACAACAGCAGCAAACACAGCCATTGACTTCGGCAGACACAACGAAAGAACGCATTAAACGTGAAGCGAGCTGGCCTTTTGTGCTATTTTACATACATTTGAATATACTTGGACTCTATGGAATTTTCATAATGTTTACGAACGCCTCATTCCTGACAATTTTATTCAGTAAGTTCAATCAGAATCGACAAAAGGTTCATAAGTCAACGGCAGTGTGTTTTGTACACTCCATATGTGTATAAATACATTCTTGTGTTTGTGTGTGTGTGTGTATGTAAGGGCTGTATAATCCAAACTTGGCTCTATTACTTTTTTCTAATAAATTTTAGCCTTCGCTTTGACTTTTCTGGGAATTTTGGGTGCAACGGCTGGCGCTCATCGCCTTTGGGCTCATCAAACATACACAGCCAGCACGTCACTTAGAGTTTTCTTGATGCTGTGCCAAACCATAGCTGGACAGGTAAGTGTTTTATGTTGGTAACGTAGTTTATTCCTGCGAATTGTTGCGCTTGAAAATTACAAAAAGATCAAACTCGGAAAAATCGATTTTTTACATACTTGACATGATCCTCTAAAAATTTTAAGTTGATACCGCAAATAATTTTAGAGATATGAGCGTATTTGTACGAATTTCTTAATTTAATATAATCGGCTCCCAAAACTGACTTTAAAAGCCTTTTTTTTTAGGAAACGGTGTTTTCAGAATCGGCAGGCAAAATTTCTTCGAAAGGTCTCTGAACTGATCGACATAAACTTTTTAGATATATTTGCCAAGTATTGATCCAAGAAATACGATTATAATTAAAAACTCATTAATTATAAAACTTTGAAGCTTGTTAGCCACTCTGAAGTGAAAATTAAAAAAACGACTTTTTGATCCAAAAAAATTTGACTGCTCTTAGAAAATTGCCTGTACTCATCTGTAGTAATGATAAATTTTCATGGTTTTTGGATCCTACATAATTTTAAGCAGAAAACTCTGTCTTATCGCCAGACTCCTTTTTTCTCAGATCGCTTACACCTCAAATTTTTTTTTAATATTGCTAAACCCTCATGTACACCCTGTAGCTGAGTATCGAAGTGAACGTTAAGTCAAAAATTCAATGCGGTGATTGTCTTTACTAAACTGAACGAAATAACCGCCTAAAATCGTAAATTTATTTTTACGTTCTTAACATACGGTATTAATTTTACGATCTCAGGCACACTTTTGACATTTTTTAATTTTTACGCACTTTACTAAACCTCACAGGGCCCTATCTATAGATGGGTACAAACACATCGCCTACATCATCAGAAATTCCGCCAAGAAGATGACCCTTTCTACAGCGCACGTGGCTTCATGGCCGCACAAGTGAACGCACAAATCATGAGTTACACACGGGAACAACAACAATTGCTCAGTCAAGTCGATATGTCTGATATCGAACAGGATAAGGTGGTTATGTTTCAAAAAAAGTTAGTACTCCACAAAATGTTTTTAGAAAGATCCTAATAGACAACTATTAATAATATTAAAATTAAATATATTGAATTCCCTCCAGGTATTACTGGGTACTCTACTTCTTCCTGCACGTTTTGTTGCCGGTCAATGCACCGCTTGAGTATTGGGGCGATTCAATTGCCGCAGCCACCTTTGTGGCCTTCTCGCTGCGTTATCTCATCGTTTTGAATGTTTGTTGGCTTATTAATTCGGCACATTTCGTTTGGGGGTTGGACAAGAACTACAAGCCCTCCGATTCGAATAGTGTGTTCTTCATTGCAAAGAGCTATTGGCCTCAATACCATTATCTGTTGCCCAACGACTATCAGAGCGGAGAGTTCGGCGACTATAGCACTGACTTCGTAACGGCAATGATACGTGTGTTTGCAGCGCTCGACATGGCAACGGATCTGCGCACCATAAGTTCGGTGGCTGTGCGCAAAGGTTTGACTACCGCCGTGGAGACGGGACGTCCAATTGTCGAGTGCATTCAGGAGCACGCAAAAGAAGAGATGAGGGAAATGCCGAAGAATCATTTCTTAAACCGCGATCGTTTCATGTAAACTATAATTAATTAATTCTGTATTCGAGTATAGCATTATTAGTCGAACCATAGTAGTACATTATATAGAAATGTTGTAATCCATTTTTACAATTTTTACAAAAGACTTTAATAACCCTACAAAAATTTTCAAGCTGAAATTATTCCGAATAAATATCAACAATCAAAGCAGTTTTTTTAAATTTTATCCGATATTAAATAATAAATTGCCAGATTTTACTGCAAGTTCTTATAAAAAATACAGATATAATTGTAGAAGCTAGTTGTTTACTTAATGCAGACACTGACCTGTTTTTTAAGGTGATAACTCCTAAAATATGGATCAAGGTCATATTGAACTTTCTAGTGAAAGCATTAGACAGTTAGACAAATTTTAAGACCTACAATATAACTAAGCTTCGACAGAGGTTTATGAAGGCAACGTTAATTGGCATCTGGTATAATTGCATCTTCCGCGATTACAAAGTTGAATGTATAAGACGAATTGTTGGATAAAAAATCTCCAGCTCTGCAAATATTCAGTGTTCTTCTTCTTTACTGGCGTAGACACCGCTTACGCGATTATAGCCGAGTTAACAACCGCGCGCCAGTCGTTTCTTCTCTTCGCTACGTGGCGCCAATTGGATATTCCAAGCGAAGCCAGGTCCTTCTCCACTTGGTCCTTCCAACGGTGGGTACTGCATCAAATACTTTCAGAGCTGGAGTGTTTTCGTCCATCCGGGCAACATGACCTAACCAGCGTAGCCGCTGTCTTTTAATTCGCTGAACTATGTCAATGTCGTCGTATATCTCGTACAGCTCATCGTTCCATCGAATGCGATATTCGCCGTGGCCAACGCGCAAAGGACCATAAATCTTTCGTAGAACTTTTCTCTCGAAAACTCGCAACATCGGCTCATCCGTTGTTGACATCGTCCAAGCCTCTGCACCATACAGCAGGACGGGGATTATGGGCGACTTATAGAGTTTGGTTTTTGTTTGTCGAGAGAGGACTTTAGATACTTTTCAATTGCCTACTCAGTCCGAAGTAGTACCTGTTGGCAAGAGTAATCCTGCGTTGGATTTCCAGGCTGACATTGTTGGTGGTGTTAATGCTGGTTCCTAAATAGACGAAATTATCTACAACTTCAATGTTAAGACTGTCAACAGTAACGTGAGAGCCAAGTCGCGAGTACAAGAACTGTTTGTTTGATGACAGGAGATATTTCGTCTTGCCCTCGTTCACTGCCAGATCCATTTGCTTTGCTACCGTGTCCAGCCTGGAGAAAGCAGAACTAACGACGCGGGTGTTGAGGCCGATGATATCAATATCATCGGCATACGACAGCAGCTGTACACTCTTATAAAAGATTGTACCTGCTCGATTAAGTTCTGCAGCTCTCGAATAATTTTCTCCAGCAGCAGATTGAAGAAGTCGCACGATAGGGAGTCGCCTTGTCTGAAACCTCGTTTGGTATCGAACGGCTCGGCTCGGTGTTAGTTAGTCTTAATTCTTGATGTACTTGATCCAGCAATACTCCAAATTCTTTAACCCGTCTGAAGAATACTTTTTCAAGAAGTCTGCAAAATTGTTTGAAATCGTTCTTTTTCTAAGCTAAAGAGGTAGTTATTTCATCGAACTTGGCACCGAATATTTATAATACCTGAAGATGATCAAGGCTGTTTAGACTTTTCCTTGGTTTCTGATGTATACCATTAGATCTATGTTTCGTCGACGGCCATATATGCAACGCAGAAACTCGTCTTTTTAAGTACCGTCAGACACTGCTATGAAGTGATCTCACAGTATCGCCAACTTCCATATGCGGCCAATATTTTATGAACGCCGTGGTTTCTTGAGATATCCTTGTCCCAGCTATTTTGCATACCCTAAATAAGACCTACACTATATCTTGAGATATCCCTGGTCTCAGCAATTTTGCATACCCTAAATCGAGGGTCTGATCTACATTATTGTGGAATTTTGTCGCGTATGACCCTTAGAAGTTTTTCTTTTTTTTATTACCTGGAATTGGGTCATCAAAAACTGATGTACGACCAACTTGAAACTCGTTAAGCAATCGCCGTATTTTGCTATCAAGCGCCATTTAATTTTACTGCGAAGTTTCCGTTCCCAATGCAAGAATTAAATTCTGTTTTCATTTTGCCAAAATTTGCGGACACGTCTTTGTTGTCTTTGCTATTGCGAAAGCCGCGGAGCTGTCCTCTAACGCACCTGCAGGCAATTCCAGAGTCAACATCGACGTAGTCAGTCAAGTTACAGTCAAAGCAGTAATCTCGTATCACATATCGGTCAGAAGTGTCTTGGGAAGCAGAAGTCTCCACTGCAAGTGTTGACAGAAGTAAGCAACCTCACTTCTACTGGGTGACATGTCACAAAGGCATCGAGTGCAATAAAATAATGGATGAGATTGTCAAGAATGGTGTATACCCGTGATCAACATTGAGAAAGACATGCACTTTTTATACGACGAACTGGATAGAAGCATGGTAAAGAAAATCGAAACCCGATGGAACGATCTACCAGGGTGCATAACTGCAAAAGTCATGTAGAAAACTGTAGATCGGAAGTACACAAAATTCCTATTGACACTCGATAGAAGAGACTGCAGAAACATGATCGGAGAACTAACCGATCACTGTCTGCTGACGACACACGACCACAGTACGGGACCGACAGATCGAGAAGACTGCAGGAAATGACTGGATCAAAGCACCAGGGAAACAATGGAGCAGCGTTCTGTGCAGTTGTCCGCATAGGCAAAACAATGCTGAAAGCATCTGGGGTCTCCACGGTATGATACACAGGAAGAGGTATCGATAGTAAGGCCGCAGTCTGTTGAAATTCGCGTCGAGTGAAGTCATCCTAAAGGATGACTACTCCTCATTTGTCGAAACCGCTGATGTCGGACCATTATAGAATTAAGCTACCATACAAACGGAGCAATAAAAATAACATATTTAATATTTCATAAGTTTTGATCTGTAAAATAACACCGAGACAGACGTCACACAACGACAACAACACGCTTTACGAACTGCATGTTTGCCCAGCTACACCGCAAAGCGAAGTCAAGGCCAAAAGGTACAGAAATTAAACAAAGGTTGGACCGATATTTGCTCACGAAATTTCCAAACGTTGTTGTTTGTACATACTTAAAACGACTTATTAAGACAGAAGAGTTAAAATTTCATCATAAGACACCGAGAAAATAAGACGTGCCTATTTTCATACACGAACTCATTTCCAGTCTTTATTTAGTTTCTTTTCGTATTTTAGTCACAGAGTTTAAAAACAAACAGAATCGGCACATTTACCATGAAGCGCTGAGAAGTGGCGTGGCGCTGGGCAATGACGGGTTCAAGCGCAAATAAAGCGCGTAAGTAAGCATGGTGAGTGAGCACACATTCATACATACATACTGCTTTATGAACACATCTATGTAAATATGTATGTGTAAAAGTCAATCAAAAATATGAAAAATGCGCTCGTCAACAGACGGTCGTATAATGTCAATACTCGAATTCCCACAAATTGATTTGACTTCGAGTGCTTATACATAGCACAATAACCTAGTACTCATTCAACGAGCGGATACGCGCACACACACACGCTCAAATGTGTATTTGTTTACTAATGCAATTAGATAAATCAATTAGATTTTGCAATTAACTCAATCGTCCCGCCGCCATGAAAGTAGGCAAAGTAAGTGAATTGATAAGGTGCGAATTGGAAAACACTCGTCACCTGTCGTTTGTCGTCCGTCGTCCGTCGTCCGCCGTCCGTCGTCCGCCGTTGGTTGTGCATATCGGTCGCTCGGCCATTCAAAGAGCGAAAGAGCACTCCAACATAATGAATGCATCAGTGTGAAGAGTTTAATTCACGCCTCTTTCAATATCCCATCATACTTGACACTTTGCATTTGAGAAATTAATTTGCGGCTGATTAGCACTTGCATTTTCAAAATCAAACAGTTGATGCATGCTTTATTGCTTACTTTATGCGGCCACAATGTTTCATGTGTATCAGAGTGTGTGTCTGTGTGCGTGTTTGTGTGTGCATCGGAGTATTGGTGCTCACTGTGGCTACTGTGTTTGTTTAATTTTACGCAAAGTTATTAGAAATTATCACAAAGTCCGGCAATGTTTACCAAACTAAATGAATGTGCCAATATTTGATGTCACCATAAAGCAGCATGGCTTGGCTGGGGATTCAGTGAATCGCTGACATGATAAGCATAAGGTGTGTACCCACAATGTTTACTTCATAAAGAATTAACTAGAAAGGCTTCGTATGTTGCGATTGGTGTAATTGTTTGTGACAACTCAGCTAGTAGTTATGAGTTCGGACTACTTTATTTTTATTGTTGATACTGTGTTCTACTAAAATTTTTTATAGAGTAAGAAGGTGAACTTTTACCGTCCGTTGAGACATTTTATTTTTATCAGAACAAAGGGAATGCTCTTGAATATCGCATTTGAGACGAAGCACTCTCTACTACACTATTTTCTCTATATTTTATTAGGACATAATAGTATAGAAATTGCTGAAAAAACATCTTAGATATTGAGAGATTCGATTTACTTAGTTGCTTTAACATATTGTCTGAGCACGGTCAAAGATGGGCCCCAAAGAGCTCAAAGCAAAGAAATACCAGATTTTCTGCGAAACTACAAGTCAGACAGCTAATTATATGAACACTGCTTATGTTACTGATACTGTAAGAGCTCATCACGCATAATTTTGTTTTCGTAGATTTCGTTACGGTAATCTTAATGTTAAAAATGCACCACTCTTTGGAAAACCAATTGGCGCAAATATCGATAAATTAATGGAAAAATAATGGGAATAACGCAAAGAAACCTCATGAACCAAATTTCTAACTACAAATCGCCATTTTTCTGAAGCGGATGGCAATTCGTGACGAAAAGTCGGTCGCTTACGACAACGTCAGGCGACAGGATTGACTGTAGGGAAGGATGTACTATATGTTCAGTGGGATTGGCAATGAATCATCGACCATGACCACTGGTCAAACTCGTAATTCAGAGAAGTACTGTCAGCAATTGGATCGCCTAAAGGAAGCAATAGCCCAGAAGCGGCCAGTAGGAGAGGAATAGTATCCCATCACATCGTTAGTGAAACGCCAAAAATTGCAGAAGATTGGTTTGGATGTTCTTAGGAATCCAAATTCTAGTCCGCACCTGAATCTAAGTGATTACTATGTGTTGCTGTCTATGACGAATGATTTTATTGGTAAAAAATTCGCCTCAAGACGTTTATGAAAACAGGCAGACCCAGTTTTTTGCCAAAAGAAACAAGGGTTTCTGTGAGAGTAGCATTATTAAGCTACCGGTTTTCTTTATGATACATATCCGATCATAGCTCTTTAGAGCAGCGGTTGACGCTTAAATTTAAATGTTTTTTGAAGTAATTTTGAGTAGTCATTATACTATTTCGTGGGTAGAGGTGACCAGCTGAATGAAAGTGAGTGGGAAATTGTACTGTCTTAAATTCTCCCTTCGTTGAAAAAGGGCTTCGGTGATAATTGCTTGTCGTGAACAAGTGATTTTGATTGGTACAAATTATTCAAAGAGATCAGGTCAATAAAATGAAGGAATTGGTGCTTGAGAATCTACGATTAACAGTCGGAGATCTTACTGGCATTGTTGGATGAAAGGATCAGCGAAAACCATTTTGAAAGATCATGAGTAAAGTGAAAGCCCGATTGGTTCCAAAATCATTCAATTTTTTCAAAAACAATTTTTGTTCTAACGTCTGTGAAACAACGCTTTCGGGACTATCAGGATGTCATGAAACGTTTTATTACTGGCGATGAGTTCCGGATCTATGCTTACGACCTGGAAACAAACGGCCAATTGGCTGAATATCGTGGCAAAGATGAGCCAAAGCCGAAGGCGAAGAAACCACGTCAAAGCAGGTCAAAAATCAAGGTTATGTTGACAGTTTTCTTCGATTATCGAGGTGTGGTGCACACTGAATTCCTTCCGAACGACCAAACTGTCAACAGGGAATACTATTTGAATGTTATTCATCATTTTCGCGAAGCTTTCTTAAAAAGAGACCGGAATTATGGGCCGACAACTCTTGGTTTTGCACCGTCGCATACTGCATTGATTCTTCGTGAGTTTTTCGCCAACTTTTCAATCAATATCGTTTGATTTAGCTCCGTGTGACTTCTGGCTATTCAGCAAGCTCAAACGACTGGTCCAGGGAAACCGTTTTGAGACAAATGAAGACATGAAAAGTGAATCGCTACGCGCATTGAAAGCTATTCCGAAAATTGACTTAACATCGTTTCGATGCTTAGAAAAAACGTTGGCACAAGTGTATTGAGTCTCAGTGGGAAAATATAGATTTTGAGGAATTATTTAAGAATTTTAAAATTGTGAACAAAGTCTTACTGCATTACTACTTTTTGGCCAATAGTAGAACCTAATCAATATCATACGTCTGTGTACTTATTTTTTCAATATTTTTGACGTAATTTATATATTTGCACAAATTAAGTTTATGACTCTCAGCTTTACTTTTTTCCTATTTTTTTAATTTTGTAGTAATTACATTTTGATCACTAAATTCTTAGAATTCGTTCATTGTGTAAAATATGTATGTATATTAATGACTTCAGCTGATTGAACGAAAAAGGAGGAAGAAATTAACAAAAGAAACTTTAGAAATACTACACGGAACTTTTCTACAGATGTACCTTACTTACTTTTTATCACTTGATACATCTAATTACATACATATGTGTGGGTAGGTAAGTAGACCATGTATGTTTAACTAACGAGAATGTAATTAGAGCTTAACGAAGCTTAACCAAGCTTAACCTCTACAATATTTTGTTTGAAGGTTAACACTTAATTTGGAGACGATGTGTGCAATTTTTAGTTGAAATTCATTTTTAATGACTCAGAGAGATTTTCAAATTCAATGAAAATGAAAATTAAATAAAATACAAATTTATATTGGACTGATTTGGATGGATAAATAATATATGATAAATATATGAAATGAATTATTTTTTAATACTTACGCTAGGTGGTGTTGCTAGTACTTTTTTATGATGTTCATTAAGAAATAATATTTCTACACATATGAATGAATTAAATCTGGAATTTCGTGGAATGTGGAGCGGAGGTGGAAATTTTTCTTTTGGTTACTTTCTGTTTCACACTGTGTTATTAAGTCTCTATCTAAGTGAATAAGAATTGCATTAAAGTTCTCTAAAAGCCTTTCAGCACGCGCAATCAAATGTTATAACATATTTTAAAAATTTCCAAACTTAATTTTAAAACAGTCATTTGATCCATGCGATGCCATTGTGAAACAATTGGCAAACCGCCGAATCAGCGCACGACAAACAGCAAGCGCTTCGCACAGAGCGCATGCAATTTTACACCCATTCAACACCTCAGCCTAATGAGTGGCGAATATGATTTGGCAATTTTTCTCCGATGTCAGACTGTAAAAACAACAACTACACTAAGGTTTTTCTTGCCATTTTTCTAAACGTGTAGTTATACAAAAACAAATACATATGTACACACACACTTATGCACCTGTAGATATGCAGAAAACAGTTCGCCTAACAAACAGAATTGCATTTGTGGAGCCTTTTTTTGCCTTGTGACGCCAGCGTGTGTAACCTAAAGACGCTTAAAAAGTGATTAAACGCTAAACTATTACGACTTACGGCATTACAATGAGTGGCAAATTTTATTTTTCTTATGTCTGCTGTGTGAGTTTTCAACACAATCATTGAGTACACCATTTGACATGATCGATTTTATGCGGTTATCGTATATACAAGTAGTACCGACTATGTTAGACAATGGTGATACTGAGTGTTTTTCAGCTCTGTTAGGCCTCCAATCGATTTGCACCTTCTCGTTATTAGTTATACGTTCTCTAGGAATGGTCCCAACCGAAATCAATGATGGGGTCGTTCCCATAACAGTCGGGTCTAAGTAACTAGAACGAAACCGGATTTTTATGCGGCTAAGGACTCGGCAGCATGCCTCGATATTACTTCAGGTGTGTTTTCTGCCACAACAACAACAACAACAACAACAACATAGGATGGAAATTCTCAAAACGGAAATTTCTTTCACAAGCGAAATATATTCCTCCAATTTTATTAAGATCTCTGTATATCTTATCGACATATCGCTCATTTGCTGCAAGACCGGCATAAATCAAAAAACGTGATTTTTGAGTTAATGCTGCAGAATTATTCGTTATATCATACTTCATGTTGAGTGAAAAAATCATATCAATACCTCTTATATGCTCCGCTTGAGAAGAGAATAACTATATTTCCTGGTTTCCGTGTAAGGTTGGAGTCAGTTGAAAACTTTTAACGCGTTTTCTGGAAAATCGATTTTTTTGACTTATGCCGGTCTTGCAGCAAATGAGCGATATATATGTATACAATATAAAATCAATCTGAAAACTGGAAATATTTTTATTTAATGTATAGAGACCACGAGAAGTTATAGATCAAGCTCATTCATATTTGGTATCATGATACGATGAATAAACTATTCTTACTTAACTTTATCAAGTCATCAAAAATATTGACCGATTTACACGGTATAAGGTCACCGGAGGGTGGGAAGTAATTTCATTCAACAATTTATGGAATAAATCTGTTACTTAACAAGAATATTATATACGAATTTACTTAATAGTCAGCCACATTTTTTGGCACTTGAATGTTCTAATTTAAAGTCGAATATGTTGAAGGGTTTTGAAATAGCGATAGATGGGAAGTTGGCTTGGTTTAGGGTAGGCTAGGATTATGTGTGCATATATTGCCATTAGGTTTTTAAAGAAACATGTCGAAATGCTAAGTATGCTTGGAGCCTAATTCCATAAAAATCTTTCAGTTAGTTTCAGTGCCTTACAGCTGTACTCCTCTTAATCCTGGTATATGCATCGAGTTCAATTCCTTATCAGAATTGTTGGTTGGTTGCAACGCTGTGCAGATTTCCCTCCCTTACCAGACTATAATCTTATTCCTGGTATATAATTGAACTCCTAGTTTGACACACAAACAATATTTTATTGAGGTTATTTCTGCTGATGCAATTCCATCAAGTCTCATGCTTTCCATTTCGATGATTCTATTGTGCCTAGTTTCTGTAGGGCTGACAATCAAACATTCCTTTTTCCCACATTGATCTCGATTAATTTTTAATGCAACGATAAATCAAATAAAAAGAAGTGTATTCTAAAGAAAACTTGTATGTTTAGAACAAAGCTGTTATACTTTTTGTACTGTTAAGCTTTGAAAAAAAAAACAAAACGGTTGTATTAAAAAAGTGTATGTCGTACTCATAGCAGAATTGAGGTAATCAGAAAAAAATTTTCCGACTTGAAACAAAACTGATATACTTTGAAAAGACTGTTATGTTTAGAACGAAATGGTTAATCACTGAACAAAACTGTTATACTCAGAACAGAAGTGTTCTCTTCCGAACAAAACTATTGCACTCAAAGCAAACTGTTATATTCATATTCAGAACAAAACTTTATACTCAACCAAACTTTATACTCAAAAACTGTTATACTTAAATAAACTGTTATACATAAACAATATGTTATAATGAAGCAAACTGCTTATACTTAAACAAACTGTCATACTTAAAACTGTCATAATTAAAACTGTTATACTCAAAACTGTTATACTCAAAACTGTTATACTTAAAACTGTTGTACTCAAAACTGTTATGCTTAAAAATGTTATACTTAAAACTGTTATACTCAAAACTGTTATACTTAAAACTGTTGTACTTAAAACTCTTATACTTAAAACTGTTATACTTAAAACTGTTATACTTAAAACTGTTGTACTTAAAACTCTTATACTTAAAACTGTTATACTTAAAACTGTTATACTTAAAACTGTTGTACTTAAAACTGTTATACTTAAAAACTTCTGTTATACTTAAAAACTGTTATACTTAAAACTGTTATACTCTAAAAACTGTCAAACTCAAAAACTGTTATACTTAATATTGTTATACTCACAAAAACAGAATTCAATTTAAAAAAAGTTTTGCAAACTATTAACTAGTGGCGAGTGTTTGAAAAAATGTTTAATAGTGTAATAGTGCGATTATATGTCAAATTTGACCTCAACAGGTTTTCACACTTTACTTTATACATATATATGAATTTCCGTATTCAATTTTATCTATTTTCTATTTTAAATCATAAACATTTACAATGTTAATAAACTTGACACTTTTTTCCACAACACAATATTGTAGAAATTCCTGATCTTAAAACCACATGTGTTTATTCTACCAGCTTTAGTTTGCAAAAAAAAAGAAGCCAGCTGTGGATAAGCGTCGAAATATTTGCAAATTCTCCAAATATTTCGATGCTTAATGCCTTTGTTGGTACTCACATATAGTACATATTTACATGAAATAAGTCGAAATCTTTTCGAGTAGTACCTTGAAACGTTTATATTGGCACCACTCCCTTCTGTTGTGGTCACAGCATCAAATATCGAAATTTGTAGTGGCAAGTGAATATTTCTCAGTTCCATCGTTACAAGGTGAGTTTTCAAAAAATGCGTTATTATTTAAGTGACACATGTCACGTGCCACAAACAGTAAATATTAAAATATGTTTACATAATGTGTCTGTTTATGCATATGTACATATACTATATACATATTGTTAATAAGATGACACATGAAATATGTAGTGCCTACGTGTGTGTTGGCTTGTAAGTTAAAGACTAAATGCTTTCAGCAATTGTTTTGCTTTAAATTTCTTTTTTCTCTTTCTTTACTTTTCGTAGGAATGCAGAATTTCTACGTTTCCAAATATACTATTTGCCCCCTTGGCACGTTTTTATGCCAAAATATGCAAGTGACTCCAAATATTTAGTTTATTACGAAAATTCCACATTTTCCAAAACCGGACAAGCCGATATACATATGTATGTACAAACATATAATATTTTGATTTGACACATTAAATCTTATATACTATTACTTAGCATTCTTTTTTTAGCCTGTTTGGCGCCAATTGGAGATTCCAGGTGTAGCCACGTGCTTCTCCACATAGTCTTTCCAACGGAGCGGAGGTCTTTCTCTGCTTCCCCCGGCCGGTATTACGTCGAATACTCTCAAAACTGGAGTGTTTTCATCCATACGGATGACATGACCTAATATTATACTTTGGCTTAAATTAAACTGAATCTCCATCTGTCATTACTAACGATCATTAGGTCTATGTATAGCTTGACAATCAGGCAGTAAAACCTAATCTAGCCTAGCATATAGTGTGTGTCGCTTAGTATACCTCTACCATTCGGTCAGCTTTACTTTCCTTTGCTAGTATTTGCTGGAGTAATATAATACTACTTAGAAATGTTTAATTTTGACTACTAAAGTCATTGACCTTGAATCAATTTTTCGCGTTTAATGGACTACCAACGCAGAGACGCACAGATCTGGAGAATACGGTGGATGCGGAAGCATTTCAAAGTCCAATTCATATATTTTTGCCATCGTTTTCACTGGCTTGTGACACGGTTCATTGGTGAAACAACACTTTATTTTTTCTAAATACTTGTATGTGGCCAAATTTCAGCGATTTCGTCCTACAAACGGTCCAGTAACAGTATGTATTAGTGGTTGTTGATGGTATTTCCATTTTCAATGTAGTCAATAATAATAATTCCTTGAGTATCCCAAAAAACAGACGACATAACTAGCCTACTGTTGCGTTTTCCATGTAGTCCACTCGGATAACGGTCGATTACAGTTCTTAGTGAAATAGTGTAGCCATATTTCATCCATTTGACACTGCTCGGAATCATCAATTTGTTATTTTCCTCAAAGTGAACTGGCGAGCCACCTCCTTTCCACAGAGCTTTCTCCTACCCAAATATTCCTGGCTGATATAATGTACACATTCAGTTGACATCTTTAGAATGCCTGCTTTCTTGAACAACTTTACTTTAAGCTCATCCAAATTTATTTTGTGGGCTTTTTGATGTTTTCGTCGGTAACATTCTCTTTTGGGCGTCCACTGCGTTCGCCGGCTTCGGTGCTCATTTCACCACGTCTAAACTTAGTGTGCCAATCCTTGATGGTTGAGTTTCTAAGAGTAGTGTCCGGATACTCTTTAACAAGTGAAGTACTTTCTTCAACTGTATTTTTCCTCAAAGTTACAATCAACACTAAAAAGTTGTTTCACTCTGAAGGATATTTCACAAACTAATGAACTGACAGCTGCCAAATTTATACACGAGCATTTTGAAGATTAGTGCTAACTAAAAATCATATGGATTTAAGAAGCGTCAGGGCGGGGACTTTTCAATAGACCTCTTAATTATCTGCCATATCTTCATTTTTAAGGCTGGCAACACAAATAAAACTTTGACTGAAAGTAGTTAAAGTAATTAATTCAACTGAGTGAAGTTGAAAGCCGTAATAAGGATATGTAAATATACATATGTTACACCTTTGAAATATGAGAGGTTTTTGTTTTTAATTAAATGACTTTAATAATTTTAAAAAGTTATAAATTTTGCTGTTAAGGCAAAATAGGCTTAGAAGAGGCGCAGAATTTGGCATTTTGGCAATTTTATCTCAGGCCTGTGCTTGAGTATATGTAAATATTTAAATCCATTTGAATGGGTTTATTAAAATTATTCCCCATTCAGAGAGTTTATTTGTATATTTTAGCATATTCGGCGAAGTTGGCATCGTGTTGATTTTGGCAAATATATATTTACATGCATATATAATTAGCAAATACATACATTTGTTTACATGTGTTTGCATGTGTGTATGTATGTTGAATGTGTGGAGACGTTAACAACGGAGCCATCACACATCAGTTTGTGACAACTTTGTTGCCGAAGGCGAAGGTGATGGCAGCACTGCTGGCAATACAAATGGCATTGACGTTACCAATGGCTGCCGTCGTTCGAAGCCTCTGCTCACCTGTAGTTTCTTTTACCGTTTGCGTTTGCGTTTGCCCAAACTGGTTTGCTTTTAACATAAATAAAATCATAGCCATATTTAACACTATTTCCATTTCTTTATTTGATCATTTTTTGGCTGAGAAAACTTCACCTCTCAGTCAACGCTCTATTTAGCTGCGCGCAACGCAAAATATGCGAAAATTGTAAATAAATTAATTAAAACGCTAAATTAATGTGCTTTTGCAATGAAATTACAATAAAAATATATTACAAAAAAAAAAAAATCACCACGTGCCGAATTTACGGCATATGAAATCACGTATGTGTAAAATTTGAAGATGGCCGACGATGTCTAATTAGATTTGAAGTGTAACCGTAAATGTCAACAACACCTTACGTTTCGTAATCGCCCTTTGGTTTATTTATGGACATATGAGTATACAATAATTCATATTTTTGACCTTATTTCCTTCGGCTTTATCTGACTAGGTGCATGAAGTACTTAGCTAAATAACGACATCAAAGAGCCACACGGTTGATAGGCACGTGAGCACATGTATCTATGCATGTATTTACTTTATGCGTACAAAAATGTGTATATACTCGTACATACTCAAATAAAATAAATGTTTTTTTATTTTCTCTTAAATTTTATAATTTTTTTTAAAATATCACTCCAGAGATTTTTCGAGTGTTCGAGACTCCTCACTTTATCAGGAACACAAGTTTTTGGGTGCCACAAAGTATTACGGGAAGGTCGTGCAGTCATCGAAAACTTGCCTTGTTCGTCTATCCACCTCTGTTGATGACGAAAACATCGAAATCGTTTAAGAAACAGAGCATAAAAATCATCCCGCTGGCATCAGAGAGATAATAGATCCTATCATCTTTTATGGATCGTCTTACCTCTTGTTCGTTAATGTTTTGAGGATGAAGTGCGTTAATTCTAGACAGACACGTATCAAAATACCTGAAGAAGCTCTTACATCTTCCTTATTGTGACTTACCTTTTGGCCAAACACAAAACGGGAGTCTTCGTTTAGCCACTGTATTCGCCCCATTTTTCTTCCTGTGACTAGTTTGGGTTTTTGGAACTGAAAACTCCACTTCGATTCAGTCCAATTTGATCTTGAGTGTATAAGTATACGTATTTTATTAAAGAGGTATAATTGTTTACTACTCTATCCCTCTTCTTTAAATTCAGCTTTCGACAAGTTAGTTACAAAAATATTATCTTGAAACTGGTTAACGTTTTACTAAATGCCCAGTAGTAAGAATACAGGCATTGTATTTAATTTATTCCAAGTTTTTATACCCTGAACAGGTGTAGTATTTAGGGTTGTTACGCAATTTGCAGTACTCAGAAAGAAAAGTCGGAGATCTTATGTGTAGAAGTAAGTGATCAGCATGACGAGCTGAATGGATTTAACCAAGAGAGAAGTCCGTCTGTCTATATATATGCGAACCTAGTCCTTCAGATCTTGAGATATAGACCTGAAATTTTACACAGATTCTTTTCTCCCCAAGAAACTACTTATTTATCAGAACCGAAATATTATAACTAGCATAATGCTGACCACACAAACTGACCCATCAAAATGAAGTTCTTGTCTTGAAAACTCTTTTATTTGACATGATATCTTCAAGAAATTCGGCAAAGTCAATGATTCTTTCAACAGTATTGTGTAAAAGACTTAATCCCATTGTAAATAAACTGGTTGAACTTTATCAGTGTTCCTTTGGACCTTGCAAATCCAACCTAGAGCAGATTTTCACAAAAGAAAGAAACAGGTTGGTCTTGTGGTAAACGAGGGCAAGACAAAGGACCTGAAGACCACATGCAAAGATTCCTCATATCTTGGCAACAATGTCACTGTTGGCTATAAATTTGAAAAAGTTAAGGACTTTGTTTATCTTGGAACCAAAAAAAATTCAACTAAAAATGAAAGCCTCGAGATCAAGCGTAGAATGACTCTTGCCAACAGGTGCTACATAGGGATTGGCAGGCAGTTGATAGAAGTAGATGTTAAACTCTGAGAGCCAGAACTGCTCTGCAAGATTTTTGGAGCCGTCCGCGTGAGCAATGAGTATCGAAGAAGATGAAACCACTGTATGTGCGATACGGCGACATGAATATAGTTAAGTGCATAAAATAGCAACTAATACGGTGGTTAGGTCACGTCGTTCGCATGGAAGATGATGCTCCAGCGAAAAGCTCCTTCGACTCGAGACACATGGGTGGACAACGTCAGCAAGAGCGCCCACGCATCCAATGGTAAGACCAAATGCATAGCGACCTGTCTGCACTTGGGATGTACAACTGACTTGACCTCCCAAAGGATAGATGTAACTGGCAAAGTTTCATGTTCTCGGCCTCGATCACGATTGCAGTGCCAGAGGAAAAGAAAAAGTCAGTTATACAATCTTTGAACAAATTTTCTCGAATGGATCAGTTTAGCAATGTTGCTGCCATACAAATTATGATCAAAATCAAGTATTGTTATGAAAAATTTTTATTTGTGGAGTGCGTGTATTTATTTTTCGTTTCAATCGAAATTAATGTCTTTCTTATGAACTGCTGTCTTAGCTTATTTATGGTAAATTTTTTTAAGTGAATCCTTTTGCTGTTAGGTCAATAATTTTTCTCTTACTGGGTCTTGACTGGGTTTGATTTTTACAAAATTTCTTTATATGTCAAATTTTTCAAAAGCACTTGTTGCAGCCCAAGTCTTTTACTAATTTTTATATCTCTTTACTACTCTGGGCAAAACAATAGTAAGATTTTTTTATTCAAATTTAAAGTCTGTTCGTCGAAATATTTTTTTCTAAGCTGCTCTGCAACATTTGTGCCAAACGTCACTTCATAAGTATACGCTTGTTTTTCTGAACAACATAAAGCGCATTCTGCGATTTTTACAATGAGTGAAATTTTCTGTGCAGAATAATTTTCTGGTGCCGAAACATTCAAACTGTTGGAAAAGGCAATTGTCAACGTCTGTGAACTTTTGTGAAACAATGCTTTCCGATTACAGGATGTCATGAAACGTGTTATTACTTATGATGAATCTTGGATCTACGTTTTCGATCTGGAAACAGCCGATCAATCGGCCGAATATCGTGGCAAAGGTAAGCCTAAGCAGAAGCCGAAAAAACCACGTCAAAACAGGTCAAAAATCAAGGTTATCTTGACAGCTTTTTTCGATTCGGCCAAACTGTCAACAAAGACAGTCGTTTGGGCGAAGCAAACGGAATTATGAGCCGACAAGTCTTGTAAGTTTTTCGCCAAATATTCGTCCTATATCGTGAGGCAACCACCGTATTCGCCTGATTTAGCGATTTGCCGTCATGTGACTAATGGCTATTCAGCAAACTCAAACGACTGCTTCGGGGACACCGTTTTGAATCAATTAAAAACATTAAACGTGAATCGCTACACTTGAAACTTGAAGGCTATTCCGGAAATTGACTTTAACAACTGTTTATGTTCGAAAAAAAGGGAGCTTACTTTGAAGTGGACAACATAGATTTTG
>JBAWJQ010002224.1:0-37899 GCA_037783105.1 Bactrocera zonata
AACAGGCAACCCAGGCCCTCCTGGAAACGTTGGTGAACGTGGAATGCCGGGTATATCTGGACCACCAGGGCCTGCGGGCTTACGAGGCTTAAGAGGAGTTGCTGGTGAAGCAGGACCACAAGGAAACCCAGGGAAAGATGGTGCTCCAGGTGCACAAGGATTACAAGGTAGATTACTACAAGATTTTACATACTAAAGAATATGATATTAATTTCAATACATAAAATTTGCGAACCTTGCAGGACCTCAAGGTTTGCCAGGACCAATGGGTGAATCTGGGCCAGAAGGACCGCCTGGAAAACCAGGTCCACCAGGTATTGCTGGTCGTACCGGAGACAAAGGACCACAAGGACAACAAGGTAATCCTGGACCACCAGGCAATCCTGGTTTGCCCGGACCACCTGGTGCCATGGGACCATTAGGTTTACAAGGCGAACCTGGTCTAAAAGGAGATATGGGTTTGCCCGGTGTTGAAGGTCCACAAGGTTTGCGTGGAAAACCTGGACCGCCAGGTGTTGAGGGACCAAAGGGTGAACTTGGAGAGCCCGGTCCAAAAGGTATCAAAGGTCATCGTGGTCTTATCGGTTTGCAAGGTATGCCAGGTCAACCAGGTCTCAAAGGTGATGTAGGTTCACCTGGTATACCCGGACAACCCGGAAAAGTAGGAGAAATGGGAATGCGTGGCCCACAAGGCCGTGATGGTAATCCAGGACCCATTGGACCTCCTGGTCAGCCAGGTCCACGTGGGTACAATGGAGGCGATGGAAAACCAGGACCTATTGGGCCGGCCGGTCCACCAGGACCACCAGGCCCACCCGGCGAATCGGTGGGATACGATGTTGCTGCACTTACTGCCTTACTCAATCAAGGCCAAACTAAAGGTGAAGATTTTCAAGGCGATCAACCCAGTATTCTACCAGATGGACTTTCCGATGAAGAGAAACAAGCGATGGTTATTAAAGCGTTCGAACACTTAAAGGCATCTTTTGAAAGATTACGGCGACCAAATGGACAACAAACGGCACCAGCTAAGACATGTCGCGATCTCTTTGCTGCTTACCCCGATTACAAATCTGGTGAATATTGGATTGATCCGAATGAGGCGGATCCACGCGATGCCATTCTGGTCTATTGTGAACGCGAAACACGCGGCTCCTGTATATTGCCAAAACCACAGGAAACACCAGTCTTAAGCTATGCAGGTGCTGAGCGCGAAACTTGGTTAAGTGAAATGCCGGGTGGTATGAAAATCACCTATAAAACGGACTCGCATCAATTGGGTTTCCTGCAATTGCTGTCGGCCAAGGCAACACAGAAGATCACCTTCAATTGCCGCAACACCATCGGCTATTTGGATGAAGATGAAACGGCAAATCGGTAGGAAAATATTTCATTTGATCAAAGAGAATTGCCATATAAGAAAATTACTTATTGATTTCAGTAATGGTCTAAAATTGTTATCATGGAACGATGCTGAGCTAACACCCAAGGGACCGTTACGTCTGCGTTACGAAGCAGAAAGTGACGAGTGCAGGGTAAGTTATTGCCGACTTTAGTAAAAAGTTGAATTCTGAGTTTTCTGCTTGCCTTACAGCATCGCTCGAACGCTTGGGCTAAAACTGTCATCACCTATAAAACTGAGAAGCCACAGAGGCTGCCAATTGTTGATATTAAAATCAGAGATGTTGGCGAGGCTAATCAACAGTTCCGCATCGAATTGGGACCGGTGTGTTTTTATAATTAATAGGAAACTAACAAAACTCTCTCGCTCTCTTAGACATAAGTTATTTTTTGTATTCACATATATTTGCTTTGACTCAAGCAAAAGACTTTCAAGGCATTTTTGCTTAGTTTAGTTAATTTCCTTAAAACTCAATGAGAATGCTCATAGATTTCTATTTACATACGTATGTCTATGCTGTTGGTATATTTTTAAGAACAATATATGCACTTTTTGAAAGAAAACGCTTTAATATTTCTTCTGGAGCAGCATTTATTGGTTATAGTAATTTTGATAGGTAAGCTCATCATATGATCAACACTTGACATTCAATTCTTTTTTTTGTTTTTTAAACGATAGCCAGCTTTTGGAAATCAGTCACTAAAAACTGGCAGTAAATTAGAAATATAGTTTCCCGTTTTCATACATTAATTCGGCCAAAAGTAACAGTAATTATTCGCACAAACGTCATGGATATTTTAGAGGTGTAAGTAACCATTTAGCCTGTCTGCTTTTGCACGAGATTCCTATGAGCTTCTTTTGTAGTGATAAGTTGCTGAACAAACTGGATCATTCGACGAGCACAGGACCAACGCCAACACATGGGATCTATGCAATTGTGGTGCCGATGCAAAAGGAGATGCACATTGCACGGTCCTCTTTGAAGGTGCTGCGAAGGCAGAAAATGTTGGAGTTTCTGCTGGAAGAAATGAATGAAATGGAAGAGTCTCTACAGCCGCAAGGAAAGGGTTTGTGGCAGACGATGGCTTGCCGGAATCCATGCGATCTTCTGCTATAAACAAATTGCTTGTGACTTAGTGGAGAACACGCGTGTATAACAACTAAGTTTCAAAGAAAAAAAAATTACCAATAAATGTAAATTCATGTCAGAAGCCGAGTCCGAATATTTTCGAACGAAAAGTTCTTAAAGCTCTCTAATCACACGAATGTTAGCTGCTATGAGTCGCGGTATGAGTTATGTAGGTAAACGATCTTCTCAAGCTTAATGTAATGTTAGAGACTTATAGGTTTGGTCTGGTTGGGTAAACAGGCTGATTACTTGTGAGACCACGAAAATTCCCACCTGGACTGCTAGAAACGTTTGTGTGATATGAAGTCCGGCGCTCCTAAACATAGCCGGCAAATGCATTGCTGCGAAGTTTGTTATCAGACTACGGGAATTTGGCCACATTAAGGGTGCCGGAGTGGGACATTCCGAAATCCGTTCGCATTTTGATTGCGTGCCTGATAACTTGGACCGCTGTGCTGCGGAACTTACTCCTAGCGGCATCTTCTCCACACACATACCTCCAAGGGATATGTGGGTGTGACGGAATCGTTGGAGAAGAGGCGCGCAGCTTTCATGCCATACTATGGTTGAAGCATCTTGGTTGTCATACTTTCTACGAACCCGGCGAATCGGATGGAGTAGATATTAGCCGGCTCAAATTTGTCACTTATGTTTCGACGTTTTGAAGGTGTACGACGGTCCTCTGATCTGTATTTTAGAGTTCTGGGCATATGCAGGGATTGTCCGGAATGTAATAAGAATGATTTTATCCCACCACTGTAGCTTCGGAGTGTGCGCGCACCAACTAGATTCGGAAGAGTGAGTTCCTAGCTAACGAACGAGCGGCTGGTCAGTTGTCTCCGAGCACTTGGAGAGTAAGGACAAACATCTTCGATTGACGTGTTTCTGTGAGTGGTGCAAGCCGGAAATGCAGCGTTCATAAGAGCAGAGGTAAGCGATTAAATTCTGTTTAAAACTCGATCAAGCAGGCTTACCCAGATTTTGCTTTGGCAAGAAGTGGTGTGTTTCGGTGTCATCAGGCCTTTTTGGAAGGCAGTGAAGAGGTCGCTGCTAAAGACCGTGCTGGGAGACTTGGGACTTCGAAGAACACCGACAATGTGACTCGCAAAGTTTTGAACTCAGACCGTCGAGTATTCGTTTAATTGCCCAGATGTTAAATTTATCAAAATCTGTGGTTCATGACATTGTGACGGAGCACTTGAACATGCGCAAGGTGAGCGCGAAGATCTAAGCTCTCTTGATCTTAATCTGATTAGAGAAAAAATGAAAAATTAAAACGAATAATTATGGATTATAGAACAGAGTATTTAGTTTTTTTATATAAATAAGTTTTTCGTATATATCACGAGCGTGCAAATATAGGTATTAAGCCAGAATCGGAAGCTGTTAAGTCATATCGGATTGCATACGTCTTCCGCACATGAATAGTTGCAGCTGACTGTCACATTTTTTCCTTTTTCCAGTTCATTACTTGTGTGCTGCATGCCACAACGTATGTACACCTGCGTGTAAGTACTTATTTTCTTCCTATGCATCTTGTAATTCTCATTATTGCCACTCGCCTACACTGCTGCTACGTAGCAGCCTCTAAGCGGATTGCAACTATCTCCTTCGATACATTCATCTGCAACTTGTCTAAGACGATTGATTGTGTTGCGCTCCACCTTGGCAAGTAGTCGAACATTTTAATTTGATTTAAATGCAACCAAATCTGCTTGCATGGTATTTGCAGAAACCCGCACAGGCACACACACAGACACAACCTGAAATATATGCGTACATGCATTCAGTGCTGTGTTTGCGCTATTTTATTTATTTGTATGTATTTGTGTACGACTGCAACGTGTGTGTGCGTGTGCTGAAATTGTTTGCATTCGTGTAATTTTGTTTGTTCGTATGTGTATGTGTGTGTTTGATTGGAAATTGTCGACACAAAACTTACAACTTTGAGCGGATTGGGCACACAGCAGAACAGAACAACTTTGTAAACATGTTAATGTGCTTGGTAATACAAATGCAAGTACATTACTTAGTTTTTACACACACACCTATATATATTATATATATTTAACTACTTGCGTGTGCGTGTGTACGTCGTGCTCCTTGAGCTTAAGCAAATTGCGGTAAGCGGAAACTGAGGCGCGGCTGTGTTATGTAAAGGATTGAAGATTGCTGTTTCAGTTGCAGAAAGTCTGCTGTTAAGTAGTGCTGTTAACGGTACTGGTCACGAAAAAGCAGATAATTTTCGATTTCCTGATTCACACTTTCAGTGAAATGGGTTTCCTCTAGCAAAAAAAAACCTTATTTGCATCAACTTTTTTCATATAAAAAAAGAGATATTTGATGAAAGCTCTTAATTATTTCAAAGATAGATATTTTACAAAAATTTTGTGAAAATTTCAAAGGAAAATATAAAAACTCAGCCACTAAGACGTCATTTTCGAAAGTCCATCTGAAAACTGGGACCTTCGTGTTGACAGCAGCACTCATACAGGATCATCAAAAGAAAAAAAGAAAAAAATACTTGTTTTAATTAACACTCTATACAAGGTATCCGACGTAGGAAAATCGAAAAAAGTGAAAAATGGCTTTTCTAATACTTTTTTTTTCAAAAAATATGCAAATTTTGGTGAAATTTCTCGACAATTTTTTCTATAGTTGCAACTGAACAAAAATATTTAAACCAATAACTCGGATCAACGTGAGAATTTGGGACAATATCCAGAGCTGTTGCAGAATAAATAATATAATGTTTTATTTTGAAGCCGTAAAACCCATAAAACCTCTTAACGGAAATGATTATAACAACCCACGAAATCTTTACTATTTCGGTTAAAAAATCGGTTATACTTTCAGTTAGGTCATCCCTGCGACTTGTTTCAAATATAGGCAGCTGTTTTTGGGGCCATAAGAAACAGGATCTGATGTGACCAGACTTATTTTTTGAGACGCTTTCGAAGACCGCCTTTGCAGAAAGGAGTTCTATGCAAAGAACTAAGGGAACTAAGGACAAGGCGGTGTGGAAGCGGTCAAAAAAAAAAAAAAATTGTGCTAAAAGAGACATCGAAGGCAAACAAATGCAGCGCAGCTTCATTCATTTGTTGGTAAAATCATAATTTCCGTCCGTCACTCGCTTCTAATCAGCTTCAAATCCAAATGCACACATTTCATTTTTAATATTTACATAAACACAATTTTTGCACATTTGTTGTTGTGTGACATTTTGCATTATTTGCCAATTCCTGCAGCAATGTGTTTGTGGATTAATGACGTTTGAAAAATGTAATGGAAAACATGTGGCATATTTGCAACAAATATTTGATTGACTGGTTGCATGCAACATATGCGCAAGTGTGCGCCATTTCCGCTCTCACACAAACCCACACAATTGTGAATTTTAATTCAGTGTGGTTATTGACGTGCTTTCCGTTACAAATGCCAAGCGCGCACATATGCTCGCACGCCTATCCATGTATGTGTGCGAAAAATGCATTTAATACGCCTGCAACATTTGTCGCCATGGGCGCGTTGGCCAGCAAGTTGCACACGCTTTGCACATTTTGCGCTCGTATTTGCTTTTGGTAGTTATTGTTTTTGTTTGTTTAAAAGTATAGTAAATAATTGCGATTTAAATGAATTTATTTAAAATCTCATATTGAACACTTACCATTCAAAAAATTTCTACAATATTTGCTGTGTCAGTTTTTCACGCCTTCGGCGTTGCGTATACGCAGCGGGGCGCTTTCCGTTCCATATTGTAGCCTAGCCTGCATAATTTCATAAGCACTATGGCAATTTGAATTACATTTAAGCATATTTTCAGGCTTTCCGCAATTTTTAAATCAATATTTTACTGGAAGTTTTGGTAGTCGAAAAAGTCTTTTCGTA
Source organism: Bactrocera zonata (assembly GCA_037783105.1). NCBI lineage: Eukaryota > Metazoa > Arthropoda > Insecta > Diptera > Tephritidae > Bactrocera > Bactrocera zonata. Next base: position 6,420 of record JBAWJQ010002224.1, read on the forward strand.
TTTTGTCAATAGATGTTGTTGCAGTCGTATAACTTCATTGCTACCAATCACATTGTATCATACCATATAGCGTTGGAAAGGGGCGATTTTAAGCTTCATTTAACCAAAAAAAGAAGCAAGTTAAATTCCGGGAAGTTGAAAAAACCTCAAATATCACAGCCCACCTGCATTCACACGACCTTCAAATATAATTTCTCTAAAATGTTGTTGGCTTAGTTTAAAAATCCATAAATATAAGAACTGAAACTCAAACTGCTAATGGGTATATTTTCAAATGAGTTTTGCCAAGCTCATTTCCTCATCATTAGATCCACTGCATATCAAACCCACGAAATGTGTATTCATGATTTTGATGTGCGACTTTTGAGAGCAGGCAACGTGAACTATTAAATGTGTGTTGACGCAGGTAAATGTGACTACTGACTTTTTGCATAATTTATAAGCAGTGGCAAAGTCATTCGAAGCCACTGATACGACGCTTCTGTTCTTGACAAATCTAATACACTTTGGTAGCTGTATTGGAAATTAATACAGCTGGCTGGTTCAGTTTAGGTTATGGATGGATTTTCCTTGCAAGCAATTTTTGTAGCTTTAGTCATTTAAATATTATATATTTAATGTATTTACAGAAATACGAATATTCTGTCAAAAATGTATAATTGTACTTATATGTTTCTTAGTCGAAAACTTTGGCTGGCATATGATATTGACGCTGAGAGCATAGATTAGTGTATATACATATATATACAGGATGTCATTGAACGTTTTATTACTGGCAGTGAGTGTTAGATATATGGTTACGACCCGGAAGAAAACAATCAATCGGCCGAATGTCGTGGAAAACTTATGTTAGGTTAGATGGCTGATCAAAGATCGTACGTGGACTGCTGAATGCAGTCCTTTGTTAAGCCATAGAAAAGAAGAAGTTCGATCTTATAAATTAGCAAAACGCTTAATAGCCAATACAAATTTGCACAGGCGTTTAATTTCCACTCCCGCCAGTTGGATGGGATGTCTGAAGGTATGCTGTCCCAAGTTTTGACCTCCCAAACGAGGGGCAGTCAAGAAGGAAGTGTAGAGTTGTTTCCACCTCATCTTCTTCTATGCTGCCTCTGTAGATGGCCAATTGAGAAATGCCCTTTTTGCTTCTTTTTCGATATTCTGCTGGCACGAAAGCCATCCAAGATGAGCCGTAGATATTGCACATTATCTGCTGGTTGCAGACTGATGTCTCCTATTTGCGGCAACGGTACCACCGGGATCTTATATCTTCTAGTAAATAGAACCATCTCAGTTTTACATGTGTTGATGGCAAGACCTCTTTCGACTGTCCAATTTGTTACGACGAGATATCCCTGTGTCAACTCGTTCACGGTACTCAGAAACTTTTTTTAATCATAAGTGCTACATCGTCTGCATAGACAATCATCCGTTAGCTACGATCTTCAAGTGTTTAAAGAAGTGAGAGAACTCCACCTTGTGGGATTCACCTACTCACATTTCGTCGCACAGAAGACTGAAAATTAGGTGTTTGAGGTTTTATTCCACCCCAAAACCGTCCAGAGCAGTAACGACTGCTTACGGTAGGACATTATTGAAGGCTCTTTCACTATCAAGGAAGGTCACAACAGCGAATACCGCGAATACCTTAACCCTAATGGCTTCCTCAAGCTATGACACGATAGTACGCAGTGCAGTATTCACTGACTTGCCTTTACAATAAGCGTGTTACGCTCCTGATAGACAGTTCTTTGGAATGCGCTTCCTTATGTACCAGTCCATCAGTCTCTTCAGAGTTTTTAGTAAGAAGGAGGCGAGGCTAATAGGTCTAAATTTCTTCTAAAGCCTTCGCGATGAACGTAACACTGACTGGTCTTTAGGCTCCCGGAGGATGTAACCCGGTCGTATGCAGTTCGGGTAGATAGGTGCCAACCAGCTACATGAAAGCCTGCTACAGCTGCGCTGGTATGATGCCATCCGGTCCCGGGGACTTGAGAGGTCTGAACGAATTGATCGCAAAGTTCAAGTTCCGTTTGTGGCATAGGTGAGCTGAAGCCGAGTGACATTTAGCTACTCAGCAAACTCAAACGACCGTTTCAGAGAAACCGTTTTGAGTCCATTGAAGGCATTTAACGTGTATCGCTCGAGTGTGTTAGGGCCAAGGGGGTTACTTTGAGGACGACCGAAAAGATTTTATAGAATAAATTAAGATTTTTCAAATTATGTACAAAGACTTAATACTTTTTGTAGTAATATATGCATCTTCGTCAACGCGTGGCGCTTAAAACTCGCACTTGTGGGCGTTCAACAGGGCGTGTCGCAATGGTTAGCGCAAACGTTCATGCCAATTGCCATTTATTATTGCTATAATGTGCTAATTAAAATAAGTGCTTACCAAAAATGTATGCCAAATGCATATGCTAGCCTTCAGCCGTACAACACACACGCACATTACACACACATTCATCGGCGCTGCGAATGAAGGCATGCGCATTATCGCACGATTACATATATAACGGCGTATTAATTATATTATTTTAGCGTATATTAATAGTTTTTACTTTAATTACTACAATGCAAACTGCACATGTAATTATCTAAGTATCCACTAAGCACTTTGTTGTATTATGTTAATTAGTGTACAATTCTATTATGGTCAAGCCAATGCGGTTCGATTGTGTTGATGTTGTTATTGCTGTTGTGTGTTTTTTCCTTGCCAACTTCAAATAATTGTGCTATAATTAAAGCGCTAAAGTGTTTAATGTGTGGAAAACAAAAAAAAAATGTTAACGTTTGGAACAAAAAAATTAAATAATAAATTATTGATTACAAATAAATAGTTAAATCTAATTAACAAATGACTTTAATGAAAATATAATTAAATTTCATTAAAAAAAGTGAGAAAAAATTAGAAATATGTGTACATAAAACAGCTAAACCACAAATCGCCTGATTTTCACGCGAACTCGTTTGAATTTTATTTGATTTTTGCGCATTTTTTTATTAAATATTGGGTAGTCGAAAAAGTATTTTCGTATTTTGTCAATAGATGTCGTTGCAGTCATACATATATCTGCAGTGCTACCAATCACATTGTGTCAAACCATGTAGTGTTGGAAAGGTGAGACCTTAAGCTTCATTTAACCGAAATAAAATTAAATTCGGGGAAACTGAAAAAAAGTTACAGCTGTTCAAAAATGAGTGAAAATAATGAAGAAATCGCTTTATTTTGAAATTTTTGTATAAAATGGAAAGAATGTCACACAAACCACCAATGAAATTTGTGGAGTTTACGGAGACGATGCTGTATCAGTTCGTGTAGCACAACAATGGTTCGCTCGCTTTCGTTCTGGAAATTTCGATGTGAAAGATGCACCTCGCTCTCTTTGACCAATCGTTGAAAAAGTCGATGAAACTTTGGGAAAGATTGAACAGGACCATCACATAATCACCCGTGACATCGCTAAGGAACTTAACATTCATCATCAAACGCCATTTAAAAAAGGCTGGCTACAAAAGGAAGCTCGATATTTGGGTACCACATGAATTGTCTGTGAAAAATTGAATGGACCGAATTAACATCTGCGATTTTTTTGCTGAAACGAAATCGAACCATTTCAGAAGCGAATGGTAACAGGAGACGAAAAGTGGATCAAATACGACAACAATGTGCGAAAAAGATCATGGTTGAGGCTCAACAAATGATAGCCTCGAAAGGTTATGCTGAGTGTTTGGTGGAATTGGAAAGGAATCATCCACTATGAGCTGCTCCAGCCTAGTCGAACGATCGATTCTACATTCTACTGACAACAACTGATGAGATTGAAGCAAGGAATCGAAAAAACAGCCAGAATTGATCAACAAAAAATGGTTCGTCTTCCATCAGTACAATGCTAGACCACACACATCTTTGATGACTCGGCAAAAACTAGGGGAGCTTGGCTGGGAAGTTTTGATGCGTCCACCATATATCCCTGCCCTTGCACAATCGAACTCCCATTTGTTTCGGTCAATGCAAAGCTCCGTTAATGGCGTAAAGTTGGCTTTAAGAGAAGCCTGTGAAAATTACTTGTCCCAGTTTTTCCCCGAGAAACCAGACAAGTTTTACACTGATGGAATAATGTCTCTAGACGAAAAATGCCTAAAAGTGGTTCATCAAAATGGTACATATTTGGTTCATTAAAGTTCATTATGAATATACAAAAGTAAAAAATAAGTTGAAATTTGATTAGGAATACGAAAAGACTTTTTCGACTACCCTATATGAATAATTTTTTGTATGTTGAGGCAACTGTCTTTAATGGTACAATGCAACAGCAATGAAAGTATGCATGAGTAAGTCAATGCAAGGTACAAACGCGTGCATGCACGAGCCAGCAATGCATTTAAGCCAATGCAAAAACAAATTTTGATGAAGAACAACACAACATTTCAATGTAAAATCACGAGCAATTGTGCAACCTGTAACTGCCACACATATCCACAAATGTATCTACGTGTGCGCGCTGCAATAACCACAACCTGTTAAACCATGTGGCGCGTCCGTCAGGCAAAAGCGTGTGCTGGCTGAGTGAATGGCGAGACAACGGCAGACACTGAGTTGCAATATCAGCATATATTTGCGAACGCATGAAGCTTGCCCTTGGCGGTGCACTATTTTGAAAGCATTAACATTGAGTTGTGTGGGTGTGAGATTTTTTTATACATTACTCACTCACACACACATACAAATATAAGCGCAAACAACACTTGCGTGTGCTGTAAGCACTCTGCGCGCTTTATTAAGTTTTCTATTTTTTCATATGCCCGTTATTGCAACACTTTACTGTGGCATGGCAACTCTTCACCCCACTGCTACGCACATTAATATTCTCTTAAGTTGTGTTTGTGCTTTTAAGTTGTGAATGTCAGCAATATAAGGAATTCAGCAACCACTAATGCGCCGCTTTTGCTCTTAAACTACGAGCTTGAACTGCAATGACAGCCGCAAAAAGTAACCATAACAACAAAAATAATACAAAAATAATAAAATTTTTATTACAGCCTTGTTGCTAGTTGCTGAAAGGGGTGCAATTTTCCCTGCAAATATCAGGTAAATGTAATCAAGCGCTGCGGTTGTCTGGCTGCTGGAAGTCAAGGCCAGCCGAAAGGCAGCATGCTGACAATGCAAATGCTATATTAATATATACAATATTTTCTATATGAAGTAAATGGCGAAAAATTAAATATGACAAGGCGATATTTGTCGGTATCCAAGACAGTAAAAATGCCTTGGGTTTTAAGAACAACTTGCATTTATTGTTGATTTTCTTTGCTTACAACTTAAGTGCTCTGTTCACAAGTCTAAAGTGGAGTGTTTGGTTTTCAGGGAAAGTGTTTGTAGAAAAAATATGTCTACTGTTATTATTTCACATATTATATAAAGGAGTGTATGTCTTGCATGAAGGACAGACATAAGTGTACAGCGGGCTTTTCAATATATTCGTTTTAATGTTGCCGTGGCATACATTTTTTTCATATACCGAAGGATTGAAATGCACAATGAGTGCTTGTTGAGGTTTTAAAATGATTGAACCCAAGGAGAGTTAGGGTTTGACTGCCGTAACGCAAGAAAATCGTAGTTTTTTGACTGAAGTTGAAGTATCCTGTTGACCAACTCACAGTCCTCCATGGAAGACAACTGTAATATGCATTTGAAGAGTTCGCCGAAGTTATTTACAACAAAAACTGCGACGGCTCAAAAACCGTAACAAATCGTAAAAGTTTGTTTTAAAGTTCAGTTAGTTTTATATAAAAGCGATATTCCAAACTTCATTCCAATGTTAAATACAGCTGAGCTGAATTTAACTTCCGTACATACAAATGAAATTCGGCAAGTTCGGAAGAACTTCTTTGACTAACATGGCTAATTAATGGATAGACAGTCCACTCGAATTATTGTCCAGTGGACATCCGAGTGAAATGATGGAGCCATGTCTCATCCATTGTCACATATTGATGAAAAAACTCGGGGTTATTATGCTTGGATATCTCCAAACACTGCTCCGAATCATTAACTCATCGCTATTTTGGTCAAAAGTGAGCTCGCGTGACACCAAATTTTCACAGAGCGTCCTCATATCCAAGTATTCGTGAATGATTTAGTGGCGGATGTAGCCAAGTGTAGAAGTTCACTCAAGTGAAGATAGTTCGCTGAGCGCCATTCGCTTGGGAGTAGTCAGAATCGATTCTTTTTGTATGGAGGCGAGCTAAAGTGAGAAGGCTGACATCGCCGCCGTCCAAGACGTGCGATGGACGGAACAAGGACTGGGACGAGTAGGTCCCAAATTCGGTGTAGGATTCGTGGTGGAAGGGAGACTCCGTCGCTGAGTCCTGGCATTCCTTCCGGTGGGTGAACATATACCCGCAATCCGCATCAAAGCGAAGTTCTTTAACATGTCGCTGATTTGCGCCCACGCCCAGATGAAAGAAAAGGACGATGCGGCCATAGAAAGTATTCTATGAGCAGTTGGAGCCCAACAAGAATATGGTCGGACAAAAGCATTCCCTACGATAGGAATTTAGGCGTGTTCTGCACAATCCAAAAAGGGAGTTACCACAATCTGCGCCAACTATCGCGGGTAAAGCCTCCTCAACAACGCATATAAGGTTCTATTGATCGTACTGTATGAAAGACTGAAGTCCATCGTCCACAAACTGATTGGATCTTATCAGTGTGGCTTTAGGTTTGGAGAACCAGGAACTGACCAGGTATTCAGCATGCGCAAAATATTGGAAAAGACCCGTGCAAGGAAGATGGACACACACCACTTCTTCGTCAATTTCAAAGATTCAAAGATGCTTTGGACAGCTCGTCAAAGAAGCTGCCTTTATGTCACTATAGCTGACTGTCTGAATCTGGTTTCCCAGAAAAACGAATTCGGCTGTGTAAGCCGACGTTGAGCAATACCAAAAGCTCCGTCAGGACTGCGAAGGAACTCTCCGAGCCGTTCGATACCGAACGAGGTTTCAGACAAGGCGACTACCTATCGTGTGACTTCTTCAATATACCAGGTTATTCAATAAGTTTTGTCGTTTGATAAGAAGAACACAATTTTATGATTCAAAATTCATTATGTTGTTGAGTATAATCTCCTAGAACATTAATACACTTGCTCCAACCATCCTCTAATCTGTGAATCCCATCCCTGAAGTGAGATCCAGAAAGTGGTGTGGTTTATTGCTAATATTTTCAAGTTCCGACCGGCAGTGCTATACCAAAGCAGCTTTATTAAATCAACTTCTTGCTCTTTCTCTTTTTTCTTTCACTATCTCTATGCTTTCAATTTCTTTAACCATGAAGCAAGCGATCTTGTGTACTTCCAAAAAAATTATTTTCTTTGCACTCCACAAATTTAAACAAAATTTCCCATAAATTTTCAAAATCTACTTAAAATCAATAAGGTAATAAGAAGGAACTTTCGAAGCGCACATGTGCATGCACTTAAGCAAACTAATGCCAAATACGCTTATGAGCACACACACACACACACACACACAATACAAAAGTGAATAAAGTAGTCAAATGTGGGCGCACACTTGAGCATTAACATTTCAATTTTGTGTATTTTAAGTTTGTGCAACTCTTATAAAATATCCTTTTTACACTTTTGTATTTGACAGGTATTTGACCAGCGAACTTAGCAACTTGTGAAAATAAAGCGAAGTTCGCTTGAAAGTGAAGTTGATTGCATAAGAGTGCCAGTAACAGCAAAGTGCTGCAAAAGTGCTGCGTTTGCGTTGTTGTTGGCGGGAAATGCTTGAGTGTCAGGAAATTACACAAATATGTTTTTAGGAAAGCTTAAATACGCTTCAAGTAATGCTGCTATTAGGGTGGTTCGCAGTAACAGTTTTCTTGTGAAAAAAATTTTCGAAAATTAACGGAAAATGATTAAATTTAATAATGTAAATAACAAATATATTGCTACACGCGTATTGCAAAAAATAATATTAAAAAATTTAGTTTATAAATTCGATCCTGCATCCCTATTAAGGATGCGTGCTTGTGCGTTGAGGTGGCCACTCCAACAACTGCTATGCATTCCGGCGGCATGCGTGTTAAAAACTTTGTTGCAAAGTATTTACCTTCTTTGCCTCATGCTACATGCCTCTTCGAGTACTTCATTTAGTTTGCTTGCACTTTCGCCAACTTTTCACGTAAACTTACGTAAGCGCGCATATATTTTGGCTGCATTTTCAACAACTAACTTTACCGTTGCAAATGTGCACGAATATATTTGTATTTAATATGTATTAAGGGCCGCGTGCAGGAAGTCTGAACTTGTTTACACAAATTGCAAATATTTAGAGAAGTCTTCAAGTAAGAGTATATCGAGAGGATGTACATGCCTCTTATATATATGTTAATCATATATTCAAATATGTGTTTTACTATTCACATGAGTATTCTGTGACAAAGTCTGCGAAAAGATTCACAAAAAAAATGTCGTTAAGAAAATGTTATATTGGGTGGTCGAAAAAGTCTTTTCGTATTTCTAAACAAATTTCAGCTTATTTTTTTATATTTATACGAGGGCTGCTTTATATATTTCTGGCCTAATAATGAAAATAGGAATATTTATCAACGAAAATGGTTTTATTGTTTTTCAAAATATTCTTCATTAAGATTTATATACTTTTGTATGCGCTCAAACCAATTTTAGAAGCACTTTTTCCACTCCGATTGAGACACCTCCAAAACATGGTTTTTGAATGCTTCAACAGCATCTTCTGGCGACGAAAATCGTTGACCACGCATTATTTTCTTGATGTGTGGGAATAAAAAGAAGTCATTGGGTGCCAAGTCAGGGCTGTACGGCGGATGACCCATCAACTCGACGTTTTGGCCGGTCAAAAAGGCGCTGGTTTGAACTGATGTGTGAGAGCTCGCATTGTCATGGTGCACAATGATTCGTCTTCTCTTGTTCGTTTTTCGAATTTCTCCGAAGACTTCAGGCAAACAAATAGTGGTGTACCACTCAGAATTGCCCGTCCTACGTTGCTCAAGCGGAACAGTTGCCACATTACCAGTTTTGCCGAAGAAACAGGCGACCATTTGCTTCCAAGTGCTTCTTCCACGAACAACTTTCGTTGGATTTGGCTCGTCTTGGAAGACCCACACGGTCGATTGCTGTTTTGTTTCGGGCTCATACGCATAGATCCATGATTCGTCACCTGTGACAATCTTATAAACGTCTTTTGAAGCACCGCGATCGGATTTTTTCAGCATTTCTTTACACCAATCCACACGAGCCTTTTTTTGAGCGATTGTCAAATTGTGCGGGATCCAACGAGAGCAAACCTTTTTTACGGCCAGGTGTTCATGCAATATCGAATGTATGCTGGTGGGAGAAATGCATAGGCATGCCTCTATCTGAAGGTATGTTACATGACGGCCTTGCATTATCAGTTCACGTACGGCATCGATGTTTTCTGGCACAACGGCTGTTTTTGGACGACCTTCACGGAATTCGTCTTTGAGCGAGCGTCGGCCACGATTGAATTCGTTGTACCAGTTTTTCACAGTGCTGTAGGATGGTGCTTCATAGCCATACAAAGATTTTAGTTCATCGATGCACTCTTGTCGTGATAATCCACGTCGAAACTTGTGAAAAATGATCTCACGAAAATGTTAACGAGTTAATTCCATTTTTTGGCCGAGAGGAATTTTTTAATTCCCTGTAAATAAAACAATTCACGATTAAATGACAAAACGTTCTGAGTGATGTTATGCTAAAAAATGTCAAACTTTCCAATGGAAATGTCAGATTGCACCTGGCAACACTTAGTGTTGCCTAGGCCAGAAATATATGTATATAGCAGCCTCCGTACTAATAAACAAATAAACAAACATGTATCATTTGGGTCGACCACTTTTTGCCATTTTTTCGCCATAGACATTATTCCATCAGTGGAGAACATTTCTGGTTTCTCGGCGAAAAACTGCGACAAGTAATTTTCACAGACTTCTCTCTCTTGAAAGCAACTTTCCTCCATTAAGGGAGTTATGCATTGACCGAAACAAATGGGAGTTCGATGGTGCAAGGTCAATCAAATTTTGGGCAGTTTTTTGAATTTTATTAAAAAAAAAAAACAAAAATATTTTTGCTATCCATTTTGTTATGGTGTTTTTATTGATCTCATAAGAATACAGATAAAAAATTTACAAAAAAATATTAAAAATTAAAATAATTAGAGGGGGGGGGGGGGGGATAGACAGGTGTAAAAAAAATGGCGCATCCTGATGACATTGATCCTGACTCTCTTGGTGGTCTGAAAAAAAAATCAGAAGAAATTCTTAATCAGTAAGGATGCTTTTATAGTTCGGGAATACGAAAACAAATTTTTTTTTTTAAATGGCGACTACCTGAAAATAAAAATAATTTTTTACGCTTTTTTTTTGAAATTTCAGAATTTTTTAAAAATATTAAAAACAAAAATTTTAACACAATGCTGGTGGGAACGATAAAAAATTTTATAAAGAAGGTTCACACAAAATTTCAAGTAAATCGGTTGTATAGAACTTGAGATAATGCCGGTACCGTGTGGAAAAAAGTAGTTTCGAGAAAAACACGTTTAAAGTTTAGGAGAAAATTCTAGTGAACACGGACTCCACCTCACAAAGTCGGCTGTATCTCCGAAAATAAGTCGAATTTTGAAAAATCCTTCCAAGGTCATATTTTTGAAAGTCTAAATCAGCTAAACTTAAGTAAATGAGACTATATTCTCTTAAGGTTAGATTTCAGTGGCCATTTTTGCGTGGGACTACCATTTAGACGTGATTGGAGAATAGGTTTAGTGGGGTAGGATGATTCAATCTCTATCTATAGCAAGGAGTCCAAAATGGTTTGCAAAGTAGGTATTTACTGCCGTGATCTCGAAATATCTCTCTGTCTCTCTCTATTTGACAAACAAACTCCGGCAGCATCTTAGCATATGCATTAGGTATAGAGAAGGCCTGTTTTGTATATTGAATAACATGCGGCGGATTGTCAGGCCGCATTGCTGGCCATTTCCACACCACTTTCTACATAATTCCGGGGTAACAATTGTAGGAAGGCTCTAAGCTTTAAGTAGTAATATTTCGGTTACGAGAAAGCAGAGGAGTTGGCAAAGTCTGCAGCTTCTCTAGATGATTCCGAGGCGGGGTTAATACTATGATATCTGAGTACGAAAAAAGGGACCTTTAGCAGCAGATGGTAATCAATAATTAACCGCAACCTAACGAGGCAGATATGACTGAAGTATGATAACACTACCGTCAGCAATTTTTTTTTTGAGCTATACTCCTCATTAATAGATAAAAACCATATAAAGTTAACCGAAAACCCGACAATACTTATCCTCATTGTATGAGGACTATAGGAATGTCTGGGCTAATTTCATTATTTTTATGTAACGAGGAACAAGCCTAGCAAAATATTGTTAGCAAATATTTCTTGAGCTACTATATCACAAATTAGCCGATAATAAATGGTCTAGCGTTAACCGGAAGCAATGTGATGCCTAATTTCGACATATGGGATCTAGAGGATCCTGAATCTAATGCATCAATTTTTTTTATAGAATTAGGTTGCATGAGACTTGATATGATTTTCCTTATTTTCGATATAAAATTCCATTTCATGAGATGTTATATGCCCACATAATTGTGAATATATACCACACCTCCATTATTGTCGGATAAATATATAAAAAGGTCCACCGGAAGTAATGCAAATCAATATATGGAGTTTATTTAAAGAAAGGGAGCAATTACGCCTTAGGACACATTATCTTATCATTGGTGTCACAGTTGAAATAAAAAAAAATTGAGTAAAATAGTTCATTAAGCTGCAGAATGAAACTTTAATAAGCGTAAAATCCGCCGCCATGCTGAGCGATCACTCCTCTAATCTAATCTAACCCAACCTAACTTAACCGAACTTGACTGTCAGTTTTACTTGCGTTATTTCCAAATTAATTATTAAAATTAATTTTTTCGCACACTTTCGGTAAACAATGTCATTTGTGCGCATTGTCAATGCTTTAATTGAAATTTATTGTTTACTTAATGATGCAGCCACATGTGTCTAAATACGGCAGCGGCATTTTCTTTGCGTGTTAATCAAAAATCCCTTAATTCAAGTGTCGTGCGCATCTTGAAATCTGTGTTTACATTGAGCAAATCATTTAACAATTTGCAATTATTAACTGTGGCCTTTAGCCTGAGTTCGCATGAATACTTAATCCCTTTCGTAGCAGCAGCAGCACAGCACAGCATGCTTAGCTTGGCTTAATGAAATCCAATTTGTATGTAGATATGTTAATATTTATAATTTGCATAATTTTACGGCATTTCGCAGCAGCGGTGCCACATGTATACAAGTGAATTTACTTAACTCACATTTGCATTTTTCTTGTGCCTACTTGAGGATATTTGCTGTGCACTCTTGGCACCCGCACACATGCATGTGCGTGTATGTGTGCGCCTGTAACTCTTAATTGCATAATTCATATCGAAATATTGCAGAAATCAATTACAAAACAATCTTTGGCAAAAATTTTTGTGGGTGTGTATGTATGTGTATGCGCTACCCAGTAGGAAAGCATGGCTTTAGGAGTGACTTAAAAAATGACTAAGCACTTTTCTTAAATACACGAAATATTTTTAGGTTTGGTAGCACATATACTAGTATACATACATATTTCTCAAAACCTGGTGGAAAATCGTATGAATCTTTGAAATTTCACCATACCGTAACCAAAAATATTTTTTGGTGAATTTCCCACAGCACTGCTTGCCCTAGCAGACCTTCACAATATAAGCATTTACATATTCTGTCAAAACAATCAATTTTAATTGAATTGTGCACAATTTGACATTGTTTTGTTTGGCTTACATGTAGACAGATAGTTGTGTACCGGATTTGCCTTATGGGATATGGAAAAATAATCAATTAAATAACGAAGATTTTGTAATGTAAATTAAGGTTAAAAAAAAGTTATTTACTCTAATTTTTTTTATATAAATGCGTACATATAAACATGTTTATAAATGTGTGAAAGTTTATAAAATTTGATAAATTTAGTATTTTTTTGAGTCGAAGAAACAGTTATGGATTTCTTCGAATTTCTTCAAGTTTAATTTGTTTATTAAATCTTTTACTTTAACAGCCTGTTGCATAGAGAGTACAGACATTTAACTCAATTGACGGTTTTTTGTGAAAGTATTAATATATAATATGAAACCAATACGATAAGATCATGCTATAGTTAACGCCTAAAACTATGCTAAACCTGAACCTAAGAATGCACTTTTAAATTGAACAGAAGCATTAGAGGGCACACCTAAAGTGAAATTAAAAACAAAAAGAAACGTTAATTTCGATTGCAACGAACCTATAATACCATTCACAAATACAAAAGCTTCCTTCCAATAATTGTAATATGTGGCAACTATATGCTATAGTCAACCGATTTGAGCAATTTCTTCGGAGATTACATTATTGTCTTAGATAATGATCCATGTCAAATTTCGTGACGATATTTCGAGAATAATTATAAAAAAGTTTTCCATATAAACGCTTAATTTAGATGGTTCAGTTTGTTTGGCAGCTATCTGCTAGAGTTACTCGATCTGTACAATTTCTTCGAGGATTTAAGCATTGTTATAGGTGATAATGTTGTCAAATTTCGTGAAGATATCTCGTAAAATGAAAAAGTGGTATACATAACTTGTTCAGAGTATAGCTAAAAGATGTGAGTTTTCTCTCGCTCTCTCGCTCTTTCTCTTTAGAGAGACTTACTGTCTACCCTCAATCAATAAGATTCATTCTTCCAAGAGTTTGTCTGAAGGGACTGTACAACTGACTGAAACTTCTGCTGCCAAAATATATAGTTGAGGCTGTATGTTCCGACGAGAAAACATGCAAAAAGAAAAAAAAATCAAAGAAATATTCAAAACGATATACTTGTATTAGATATATCATATATTATATATAGACATTTTTTTGAAAAACGAATATATTTATTACCTTAGTCCTCACAATTGCTTAAAGCTAAAGCTGAAGCTACCAAAAACTTCATACATTTTCTCCTCATCTGAAAATCAAAATTGTCAGCAGATATAAACTAATAACGGTACATTTCACGTAATTTTTTGCCTCCAACACCATATGCCACTTCCTATGACTACGACTGCTTGCTGCCTTTTGCTCTCCAGCTCAGCATTTCTTCTTTATACCATTGCTGGGCAAGCAGGCAGTGCACTTGCAAATTAATATGTTAAAAATATGACATTTTGTTGTAGCAAGAAATTGTCCAACCGATACACGGTACTATGCCTTGAATATGTCAGGAAAAAAGAAAAAATGAAATGCTGTGCAAGAGGCAGACGACAGAGAGGCTGAGAGCTTACCTTTGTTGGCAGCAGATTGTCTCCGAATGTATATTTGCAGCAGCACAAGGTTTCCTTGCGGAAAATTTGCTTAAAATCTATAAACAATAGAGCCGATTGTGTGTGTGTGAATATTGTATTTTTCATATTTATTTTATTTGCTTCATAGGCGGCAAATTTCTGGTAAAAATATCACCATTACACATGCATAGTTGAGTCCACTATGTTACACGCTTACATAAAATATTATATTCTCTTATAACTGTCTTTCATTTATATGGTACATTTGTAGCTATTGAATTCCACATGCTCTCCTTCAGGGCGAAATATGAGACATGTTTTGGAATAACAAATTTCAGAGTTAAATTTGGGAATAATATGGCGATATCCTCTGTTGGGTATGCATAAATAGAAAGTATTGTTCAGTATGGAATACTCGTACCTACATGTTTATATATGTGTATATTATTTTAATAAAACAAAGAAAACATTTTTGCAATCGATTTCGCTTGTATAGCAGTTCTACTCGACTAAATTCAGCAATTGCTTATAAGCATCAATGATTGGTATATACAATTGAACTTTTTCATTTAAATTTTCTATCTTTTTATAAACTTCCGAGTAGTAAACTGGTAAACAACCGGTTAATATTACCACTATTGGGTAGTAAACCGGTAGGTAACCAGTTAGTATTGCTACTCTCTGCTGTGTGTAAAGAAAAATCGTCAGTAGAAGTTGATGAGTTTGCATGTGATGTGACAGCTCCAAACGCTATGACAGCCTTGATGACAGTTGACAATGTACTCAGTGACGTCAAGCTTGACTTGCGCACGCACTGATGTCGTAAATTTTTATTTGCTTGGCACGCTATGGATCGTGGAAGCCGGGGTCAGTAGCGTATCGAATTTTTGAAGTATACAAAGTTTGGCACCAGTGAGTTTGCAGCTGCGGATTAGTTTTGAAAATAAATTTTTAACTTTTTCGGCATATTTAAGTGCAATGAAAAGCTCTGAGGCGGCACTAAACTACATAGAAGTTTTAGCTAAAAAAATAATTATCTTTCTAAGCAAGTAAACTCAAATAAAGTAAATTAATTCTTGTAGCAAGCAAATATCCAGCCGGCGTATGTGCAAGCATAATGCTTAAACTCAATAAGTGCGCAGAAATATCAGTTAAATCGGCAAAGTATTTTTAATCTCGGCTGGTAGACACATATGTATGCAAAAAAAAATTGTCATCAAAAAAATCGAAGTTGAGCTTTTTATTGGTGATGATTCACTGCATCATGTTACATATATGTAGCATAAGCTTAAGTTATCAGAGTAAACAATATATAACTGATATATAACCAACATATAACCAATATATAAGTAATATATAACCAATATATAACCAAGATATTACCATTTTATAACCAAAACTCAAATTTTGTTTCAATATGAGTGGTTTCTATTATATTTGTTTTTTCGCCTGTAAACATAAGAAAAGTAAAGTAATGTAGTAAAGTAATAGTTTGCATTTTCGGTGACGATATGCTGTCGTGCAAAAAAAGAAAATCCCAATCCTTTTGCACTTGAAGTATTTGTGTAAATCTTGGCTAAGCCCTTCCTTTGGAATTGGATTGCAGAGAATTTTTTTTTTTGGAATTTTGTGCGCCGAAACATACATTGTTTTAAAGAGTACATTAGTGATGAACATACATATATGAGAGTGTGAGCTTAGATAAGGCTATCAAGAACGGGTTGATGCGCTGCGAAGCTTCGAATTTCTGCTGTCATGCTGACTTTCGCCAGCGCAACCTGACGATCAGGGGGGCAGTAAACTACTGAAACCGACACAGCATCGCTTTAAGCGCAAAGTGAAATCAATATCTGTAGAGAAATATAAATAAATTAAAATGACAGAACAACCAAAACTATGTTTACCACAGGAAAAGATAACATTTTTGTAACCAAATGCTGTGAGAACGGTTCTTATCAGTTATTTAGTAATTAGTTGTGGTGTATGGAATGTGTCGGTTAGTACAAGTGGCATATGTAACTTGTAGACACGGAACAGGAAATCTCAAGTGCTTTTCCGGTATATTTTTACGAAATGAATAGTAATTAGTAGCTGTGTAGCTGATTGGTGTGGCGTATAAAAATAGCCGCTCATCTTACGTATTGTCAGTAACCGAAATAAGTTTCGTTCATCACAACCGATTCGGCAAATAGAGTAGTGCAAAGATGAGACCACGTAAGTTTTCTACGAATTGCGCTTTAACCTTTATTATAACCGTAAATGTCTGCTTGATTTTTCAGTTTACTTTCTACTGCTAGTATTTGCTGTGGGTCCACAAACACTTACGGCATGTCGTGATCGTAGCCAGCCCGATTGTTCATCCAGTAGGACTGGGGATCTTCTGCCGGACGAATATAGCTGCTATCGTTACTACATCTGCAGACGTGGCAGAGCTATACCGCGCAGATGTCGCAGGGGATTGCTGTTTGATAGTGAAACGAAAGCTTGTACATTCCCTGAACTTGCTAGGTGCCATGCAAATCGGGAAGAGGATAATAATGATGATAGGGATGATGGAGAAAGAGAGTATCCATTTTATTTTCCGGAACCATTTGAAGGAACATCGTGTACAACAACACCACCGCCGTGCGTTACAACACCGCCATGTGATACAACACCAACACCATGTATAACAACACCAACACCATGTGTAACAACACCAACCCCATGTATAACAACACCAACACCATGTATAACAACACCAACACCATGTGTAACAACACCAACACCATGTGTAACAACACCAACACCATGCGTAACAACACCAGCACCATGTATAACAACACCAACACCGTGCGTTACAACACCACCATGTGACACACCAACGCCAACGCCGTGCGCTACGCCAGAACCAACACCCTGTGCAACACCAGAGCCAACTATAATAACAACAACAAAAACAACAACTACCAAGCCAACAACCACAAAGGCAACCACCACTAAAAGCACCACTACAAAGACGACAACCACAAAGGTTACAACAACTACGTGTGAACCAGAAACAACTACGGCACCCTGCATAACACCAGCGCCAACACCGTCATGTGATACACCAACACCAACACCCTGTACGTGCAAGCCCACAACACCTACACCATGTGAAACAACACCAACTACGACACCCTGCACAACTCCAACAACTACCAAGCCAACAACCACAAAGGCAACCACCACTAAAAGCACCACTACAAAGACGACAACCACAAAGACTACAACAACTACGTGTAAACCAGAAACAACTACGGCGCCCTGCATAACACCAGCGCCAACACCGTCATGTGATACACCAGCACCAACACCCTGTACGTGCAAGCCCACAACACCTACACCATGTGAAACTACACCAACTACGACACCCTGCACAACTCCAACAACTACCAAGCCAACAACCACAAAGGCAACCACCACTAAAAGCACCACTACAAAGACGACAACCACAAAGACTACAACAACAACGTGCAAAACAGAAACACCAACGCCAACACCGTGCACAACAACACCAACACCCTGCACGTGTAAGCCTACAACGCCAACACCGTGCATAACAACACCTACGCCGTGTATAACGACACCAACGCCGTGCATAACAACACCAACACCGTGCATAACAACGCCAACACCGTGTATAACAACACCAACACCCTGCACGTGTAAGCCTACAACGCCAACACCGTGCATAACAACACCAACGCCATGCATAACGACACCAACGCCGTGCATAACAACACCAACACCGTGCATAACAACGCCAACACCGTGTATAACAACACCAACACCCTGCACGTGTAAGCCCACAACGCCAACACCGTGCATAACAACACCAACGCCGTGTATAACAACACCAACGCCGTGTATAACAACACCAACACCGTGCATAACAACACCAACACCGTGCATAACAACACCAACGCCGTGTACAACAACACCACCGCCTTGTGAAACCACACCAGAACCGTGTGTAACGACGCCATGTGCAACAGCAGAAATTTTGTGGCAATATGATGATGGCGACGACGAAGTCTCTAATGAGAGTGATACCAGCGATGGTACCTATTTCCCACACCGCAGATATTGCCACATCTTCTACGTGATCCACAACGGGTTTATACGGCAATTGAGATGTCCGCTCGGCTTATGGTTCGATAGAGACTTGAAGAGTTGCCGTCCTCGCCGCGAGGTGACAAACTGCCCATCGTAAAACAGACCCAGCACAGAACCAAATACTCTCTAAACGCTATCCTTATTAAATATTGCGCGCGCATAAAATAATCTATTCTAAACTTGTTATCCGCAGCAGCAGCTGCAAAATATGTATACTATAAAAAGAGCATTCCAAAAATCCAACATCTGCTGATGGTTTTATTTGGTCCAAAATAAAGTCTGGAACGTGAAAGCCGTCAGTAATTGGTTATTTTGATGGAAACTCTCCTTCTGAGACTCAATTCACACACAAGCATATTTATAGGGAAATACCCTTTTCAATCTCAATGGAATGGCAAATCCACTCTGATTGCTTATATTATGTGAAAAACGGTACTTTATATATATATTGGCCGGCAAGTACCGTTATTGACAATTAGATATAGGAGTTTGTGAGTATGCCTGCGTGCACAATGCATCACTGCGCCTTGGCGACTTGCATGGCATGCAAGCATGCATAATTTCAGCCAATCACTTCCGCTCAAAATCTACTCATTGTTGCCTGGCATTGGATAACAGTGCTTGCAAGGGTTGTACATTTCGCTATTATTAAGCCTGCTTATGCAAGCCAATGTGCGCCATACATAATCGTGTTGATTGCTGTTTTTTTTAGTTCAGTAAGGTTTAAACAAAGTATAATGTTGGGTCTTCCTGATATCTATGGGAGAGATTATGAAGCACCTCAATATTCTTTCTGCTCCTAAAATGCTTGAAATTGTACAAATCAGTTATTATTTCTGAGTCTACAACGATGAAAATAGTGTTTTAGGGAACCGTGTAGCTGTTTTTTGATTAGATCACAGCAAACATCCAAATACTTAGGCCTTTGGAACAAGGGTTATAGTAAAAAATTTGACTTAACAAAAATCTAAAATAATATAAAAGCTCGGGTTAAAAATGTTCCGATTTTAGAGACTTAGGTTGAATTCATGCCGCCAAGAACATTCTATTAACGAGTTTTTCAATAGGAACGCTACAAAAGTAGACCAATAAGGATAGCAAACGACGCCATATTTTTTCGCGTTTTTTTTTTTGACATTTCCCTTCAATAAAGTTTGCTATTTCATCATGGAAAGATATAGAACAACGAGTCGCACTCATTAAAATTTATTACCGCAATTAGAGTCAGTGGCGTCAACTTTAAGAGCACTACATCCTGTTTATGATCGTCACAATCGTTCCGTCAGATCAACAATTGAGCATCTAGTGGAAAAATTTTAATCCACAGGCACAGAACAAAAGATTACCGTGCCAGTCAGATAAAGAAACCCGTGGTGTCGAAAATATTGTTGCCGCTGGCGCATCAATTGAGGAAAACCCAAATCAGCCTCTCACACGTCGTCCTTAAGCTTTGGGCATCTCTGTAACATCGTTGTGGCGATATTTGCGAAAAGATCTTGATCTACATTCTTAAAAGTTGAAATTGATGCAAAAACTGAAGCCGCTTGACCACCAGAATCCTCGTAAGTTCGTGAATTGGGCTAAGCAACAACTTGAAAATGAGCCACGATGAGACTCATTTCTGTCTGATTGTCTTCGTCAATAAGCTAAATATGCATTATTGGTCAGGCAGTAATCCACACGTACTCCATAAATCACTGTTGCATTCCGCCGAAAAAATTACGGTTTGGTGTGGTGATTGGGCCGGCGGCCTCAATGGGCAGTACTTCTTGCTTGATGATCAAAACCGGCAGAACACTGTGAATGGAAATCGCTACCGCTAATTAATAACCAAAAATTTGGATGATATGGACTTGTACAATATGTGGTTCCAACAGGACGACACCACAAGCCACACAGCGAATGTCACAATCACAAAACCAAGTTTGGTGAACGTGGCCGTCTCGGTTGTGCGATTGGACGCCGTTAGACTATTTCCTGTGGGGCCAGGTCAAGTCTATGGTCTATGCCAACAAACTAGTGACGATTGATGAACTTCGTACGAATACCGAACGTAAAAGTGCAGCAGTAATGACCGATTTTTGCTCGAAAACTGTCGAAAATTGGTTTCGGAGTTTGCACATCTGCAAGCGTGCCCGTGGTGGACATGCAAAATAAATCGAGTTTCAAACATAACGGCATTTAAATATACTTTCAGAGGAATAAAGAATTTCATTGTAGCGCTCTTATTGAAAACCACGTTAGAAGTAAAAATTACCTGTATAGACCTATGGGACTCGACAATTAAAAGAGTAAGTGTTTAGTACCCGTTGGAAAAGGAGAGGAGGACCTCCACTCCGTTGGAAGGACCAGGTGATGAAGGACGTGGCTTTGCTTTGAATCTCCAATTGGCGCCAGCTTGCGAAAAGAAGAAACGACTGGCGCAAGGACCGCTTCGGCGAAGTCACAAAAAAGAAAGACTACTTCTTCTTTACTGGCGTAGGCACCGCTTAAGCGATTATAGCCGAAGAAAGACTACTACTTGGCTTTCAAGTTGTTATCTGTCGAGATTGGAGCCTGCAGCGACAGGTTATTTCATATAAATAATGCGTAGTTCTACCGAACTAAGCGCACCAATCAGTAGAACAAAACACGAAACTAAATTTAATTAAATGGTCCATTGAGAGCTCAAAACATTACCCGCCAAAAGTTAAGCTAAACGCCAACTATTAACGGAATTTGCGTGGAAATAATTGAATTCCCGTGCACAATGCTTAAGTTGTCAGAAAAGCGCTTGCCAGCGGCACTTGCTTATTGACACATTTGACACTTTTCAATGCTAAATGCAGGCGTAGCGCGCAGAAGCATTTAAAACAACAAACCACCACCCACATATATAATATGTGCATACATTCACTTACATGCCTTCGAACAATAGTTTGAGCAGATAAATTAATTAGCTGAAATAGTTAAGCGTTGCTGTCATTGCCATGACATGTGGGTGGCAGGCAAGAACAAGCGCGTTTGTGGAGTGGCACGTGTTTGGCTAGGCGGTGCGGGGACACATGCTCATGTGTCGCCATGTAACTGCCGTTACACGTGTGTGCGAATGCTTGTGTGCGCATATTTACATATAAATAGAGACTATGGCTTTTGTTTAGGCCGTCACTCGCTTGGTCATAAATTAAATTTGCAGCAGGCGCGTGCGCGTCGACATTGTTCCATCATGCATTCAAATGCCAATTATGTGCAACAGCAACTACAATAACAACGGCAAATAGTTGGCCAAAGCAACAAGCATGCAAATACTTGGTGCCAGCTAAAGACACTAGTGCAACAATGGCAACAACAACAACAACAACAACAAAAGCAGCAACAACTACATAGCAAGCAGAACGACAATTGCATTTGCCTTCGTGTGACAGCAGCAGGATGTGTGTGGCGGCAGGCGCTGCGGCTGCTGAGGCGAAGTTCTTGCCAAATTTGCGCACAAAAGACGGTTGACGTTTGTCACACGACGTGCGAACGTGTAAATTTTGTGAAGAATGCAAGCACACACATACATAGAACCACAGAGAACAGAGAGACATAGCCATATGTGCAAGTAACAGCGCACTTAGCTCCGAAACAATATAATTTCGTGTAGAGAATGGGGGAATTTGAAAAAATTATGCCGCCACAACATCCCAGTGGGTGTTAACTGGTGTTTAGAGTAGAAAATTAGTGCAAGCAGATGAAAATTATTGTTTGTTATTTAGAAGTGTTAGAAAACATGTAAGGAAGTGTTAAGTTCGGGTATAACAGAGCTCTTTATACTTTTCAACTTCCAAGGATTAAAGCCGGGGTAATACCTTGAGCTACATAAGACTTGTTAGTTATGGCATATGGGCTCTAGGGCAAGTTTTCACTCGATTTAATTCATTCTAAGTAAAAATATATACTGCTACCAGAAAAACACGCTCTCCCAATTTATAAAGTCATATGAAAGTTCGAAAATTTTTACATGAGCTATATGGTTCCCCACTTTTCTAAAGAAAACACACAGAAACTTGAAATTTAAGGCGGAATGTTTATTATCATTCGAAAGCACATTTTTGACATTTAGTTTTTGAAGATAATCTGTGTCAAATGTTGGCCGCGGCTACGTTTCAGATGGTCCAGTCGTTGAGTTTAATATTCGATGACTCATTCGAGCACTTCGACTGGTAACTAGCGAATGACACGCGTGATGTTTTGCTCCTAGGCCTAAATAGAAGCGCGATTGTGCGCATAGACCTTAAATTTTTACATATCTCCATAGAAAAAAGTCTAACT
Organism: Bactrocera zonata; assembly: GCA_037783105.1. Lineage (NCBI taxonomy): Eukaryota > Metazoa > Arthropoda > Insecta > Diptera > Tephritidae > Bactrocera > Bactrocera zonata. Next base: position 29,290 of record JBAWJQ010002224.1, read on the forward strand.
GTGTTATATCACACGATCTTGCTGGTCAATAGACCGACTCAAATATTATCTGCTTAAAGAAGTACTCTCACAATAAACCCATTGATTGAAGCGATATGTTGGAAGTGCACCATCTTGTTGAACTCAACTGTCGCCGAGATCACGAGCTTCAATTTCAGGCATAAAATAGTCAGTTATCATGGCGCAATAATGGTCGCCAATGGTGGCTCGTTGACAATCGAGTCGAGATCATTTTTTAAGAAATATGAACAAATCATTCCATCGGCGCACCAACCACACCAAAACAATTCTCTTTCTAGGAACTTTAATCTCCACTTGTTGGTATTCAAGACTATTTTCTTATCTGCCTTCGCTACGTCTTCCGTCACTTCTCTCCACTAACATTTACTCCATCCCTCTTTGAAGTTCAGTAGCACTAAGCATGCCCTCACTACTTGTCCTGCTCAAGTAGCAAAGTGCACTTAACATTTTATATTATGTGCTTGCTGCCAAGGTTTATTTCAGAGGTTAAGACTACTCGCTTAATATACCTCGAGGACATATTGTCGGATATCCGTTTTAGTGTTTAAAACAAAGTCTACACAGACTTCGTGTTCGATGTGCAACTTGCTGGTGTGACTGTATGTATTTGCTTGTTTGGGGCAGACACGCCTTTCGCTTGTCAGCGGCAGTGCTGCAGCAACAGTCGCCGCACATATGCAACAGTTATGACTAATACAAATAAGAGCAGCAAGCAGCGAGGGTGCGAGTGGCCTGCTTCGTTTGTAGAGGAAGCGTTTTGCACATAAATTCAGCTGAATATATGCGCTGGCAAACAAATTTGCGCTTGCATACACGAAAGTATATGTACATAAGTCGACACACATATACACACATAAAAAACTTATACACATTTGTTAAGGTTGTGTGTGTGCTGAGCATGAAATTCGTATTTGTATTTTTGTTTAATGTATTTGCGTCCGTGTTTTCAGCATTCTTTTGTTTCACACAAAGCAGGCAGCGGAAGCGGAAATGTCAACAGAAACGACAAAACATGCTTCCACCACTTCGACGTTTAACCGACTTCCGGTTCACCAAGAGCGCTGACTGCTTGCCACTACACATTTGCGGCATTTTTATTTTCGCAGCGACCTTACTTTTCTAAGCCTTTTTTCTCCAATGTTAACTTCCTTTTTCGTATACACATATATATATATATATATATAAATAGGTATATAAATAGGTATTTTATATATGCATGTGTGCATAAAGTATATCTACTTGGCAGCGCATTAAGCCTAAGCTTTTGTTTCTTTCGGTTGAGTGTATATTATACTAAGCAGCTTAGTGGTACACATACAAACACATTCATACATACACTCACACACAATTACAAATGCGTATATCAAATAAGGTTTTTGAAAAACGATAAAGGCACCAGCAAGCTGCAAATTGGTCATTGCTGTCTGAATTAGGCATAGCAGATGCGCTTTGTTTTTTTTTTTTCAGAGATATAAATGTTAATCTAAAGCGGATTACACTTTCGTAAATTAGAAAGAGAAATGAAATAATGAAACGACATGTCCTAATGCCGAATGCAGGAAGTACTGACATTGTACCGCAAAGCGTGTGGACACCTAAGCGCAGGTCATTAAGCTCGCCTCGCTTGGGAGAACAATTTCCCTTAAAAAATCGTACATTTTCGGAGTAAGAGAACCGAAAAAATTATGCGCTGAAATGTCAACTCTGAACTGATGCAGATTGCTGTTGACTCTAAGCTCGGCAATTTCCAACACTTAAGACACAGCTGCTCCGCTTTCACTGAAGAAAAATTCACACAAGCAATTCGCTCAATTTTCAAAATGCATTAATAGCATAAAGTATTTGTTGTTGTTTCACTTTGCTTTTGGTATTCAAAAAGAAAATCTTTTATAGCATTACTTCAAAATGGAAAGTTGTTTAATTCAATTCCTCAAAATAGGCACATTTAGGCGCTCAAGTAAGCAAAAGTGACCAATGCAATTTGCCGCAAGCCAAGAAGAGACGACTAACTAATTTTTATTCAATAACAGACACACGCACGCACCACACACACTCACAAAGCGACACGAAGTGTGCACACCTAGAAAACTTTGTCAAGCCCCTAAACGCCTAAAGGTATGCTTTGGCGCTGCTATTGATGGCTTATTGTTTTGGTGGCGTGGCAAGTGCCAACGTGCGCCCACCAAAACTTTTCTAATCTTGTTTACCAAACTCATAAAACTACAACGCCACAAAATACAATACAAACAACAACCGACAACAACAATTATGAGCAGTAGAAATGACTTGTAAAAACTTTTCACATTTACATGCGCATATTTATGCGCAAGCGAGAATGTCTTCACTACTTTTATGTGTAATTACAGCCATCAAAATGGTCACCAAATGGTTGGATTAGCAAATCTGTGCGCCATCTAGCGGGCACAAGAAAAAGGTGTGAGAAATTGTACAATTAGCTTTGGGCAGGACTAAGAATTGACACAAGGTTGTAGCGCTGCATAGTGAGGCGATGGGATGGAAATATTATCCGTGGGATAAAATAAGTTTACAAAGCATTTTGTCCTTGCTTTATATTGACAAAACGTGGCAGTGCCATGATTATAATTGTATAAAATATTTCTTCAGAAACACTTAAGAACATTTAGCGATTTCTGAGTTAATTTGCTGAAGCTGAAATGCCAACGAGTTTGAGAGCAGATGAAGAGAAAAAGTATCTGCTCTTATCTGCTAACTTATTGGACTAGTCATGGCTGCGTTGTGTTCTCTTCTAGTAAAGTGAGTGTCGAAATGGGATATAGGTAATTTCTCAGGAAGCTGCAGCTTTTTGCTTTACAAAGAAATTATAAATTATTTTAAATATGAAATACAGAGTACTTTTGGGCTAAATAAATTTCTTGCCAGGCAAGGCGAACTAGTCAGAGCATAATATGTCAAACAGTACTCTTACTCATCAATAACGACATTTTTTGTTTACAGAGGAGTTGATGACTTTATTCGAAGAAATCCTTCTTCTATAAAGTTCAATGAGACTGTTTATTATTGAGCAACCTGTGAACGTGTGAAACAACTTTGTGCACTTTACGTCGAGATCTTACATTTAAAGCAGACAAAGTACAGCTGGTACAAGAATAGAAGCCGCTCAACCTTCGCAACGACATCGCTTCGCTCTTTTGGCTCTTGAAAACTTCCAAGAAGTTCCGACGTTTTCGTTCCTAATTTTATTTAGCGATCAGGCTCATTTCTGGCTCAATGGGTGTATAAACAAGCAAAATTGCCGCATTTGGGACAAAGAGCAACCTGCAGAGATTCAAGAGCTGCCATTTTGTCCAGAAGAAAACAGTGCTTGGACATGGTTTGTCCATATTTCTTCAAAAATGATACCGGTGAGAACCTAACAATCAATGGTGATCATTATTCCGCCATGATAACTGACTATTTGATACCTGAAATTGAAGATCCTGATTTCGGCGATATTTTGTGTCAACGAGATGCCGCCACTTCCCACGCTTCTTATCAATCAATGGATTTATTGAGAGAACACTTCGATGAACAGATTATATTTGAGCCGGTCGATTGGCCAGCAACATCGTGTGATATAACACAGTTAGACTTTTTGCTGTGGCGATATGTAAAATCTAAAGTCTATGCGGACAATACCGCTCATTGAGTCCTAGGAGCAAAATAACATTCGTGTCACTTGCCAGTTACCAGTCGAATTGCTCGAATGAGTCAACGAATATTGAACTCAACGAGTGGTCCATCTGAGATGTAACCGAGCCAACATTTGATAGAGATAATCTTCAAAAAATAAATGCGAAAGAATGTTCTTTCGAGAAAAATAATATGCCTTCCCATTAAATTAGAAGTTTCTTTGTTTTTTCTTTAACAAAGTAGGGAATACTTTAGATCCACAGCTTAGAAATTCAAACACTTGTAAGGTCACGGAGCTTCAAAATTTGAAATATTTGAATAACAAATGACAAATAATTTCTTTTTCTGCACAAATCAGTTATTTAATGAAATAAATCTTCCGTCGCCGGGAGGCACATCAGAGTCATTACTTAAGATGAACACTCGAAACCAACAACGAATTGAAAGCTTTCTCCAAAACTACTCATGTAACTTTTGCTCATGCGAGCAGCAAATAATAGTTGTGGCTTAGCCGCATTCAAATAGTTTGCAAATGGCGCTTTTGTAAGAGATTTTCACTATCACATGCCATTTACTGGCGATAAACTTGGGAAGTGTGCGGCAGGCACAGAAACAAAGCACAAGCACGCGATGAGAGCAAGAGCAGTCGAAATGTGAAAGCGATAGCAAGGCAACCAACCCAAAGATCAACAATCAACCGAAGTTGCCTGGGGCACAATATCGCTTAGCAAAATATTTCGTACAAAATAGTTGAACTGTGTAAAATGAAGTGTAGAAATTTGCCTGCGAACACATCTACATGCAGGCTTCGAGTACGAGCGCCTACATTTGTGTATATTTTGAGAGTGAGTAGTTTGAGCACAATAGGCAGTGAAGCGTCAAAGTTAGTTGGGTTACTCTTGTGTATATTGTTTTTCAGTTTCTTGCTTCAAAATGCTGTCTTACAAAAACAAAAACGCGGAAATGAAGAGCTTTATAAAATGATTTATTTGATTCAATTCAAAATTCGAAAGTACCTCAGGCGGTGTATTGTATTGTACTCATAGCGTCGAGCATACATTTAGCGTTGAAATATACATTTAGGCGCTTAAAATATACATGTATGTGTATCTAGTATACATTTAGGCGCTGCAAATATACATGTAAGCATTTCTAATATACATTTAGGCGTTTATAATATACATTTAGGCACTTCAAATACACTTTCTGTGTTGTGTTTGTTTAAAATTGCGATCTATATATCTTTCACTTTGGGAAACCACAGAAATGTGGGAAGTTATAAAAGTTTGCGTTTAAGTTTGAAATAAAATGAGCGGCGTAATGTAGTTAAAGTGGAGTGTAGACAACGGTTGAGAGATTAAATGGTTGCAGGAATAATTAGAGTGAATAGATATTTTTCCTTGCTAGAAGAAGAAAGTCTACATAGGTTTCAATGATGACTGTGTAGTGACTTTATTGACGGGCTAACACTTGAGTACAGAACTGAGTACTTTTCTCTGAAATTAAAAATTTTGCTTTATTTTTCCGAATAAAATATTATCTGGTCAAATTTGACACGGACTGACTATGGAAAATATACATTTAAATATAGCTGTTGTTGTTGTAGCGGCAGAATTCTGTCGAGTTGACAGTTCTTGGTTCGGTTTGGGTTAAAAAATCCGGGTTCGTTTCGGTTTTGTACCGGTTATGTAACGGTTTTTAATACAGATCTTCATTACCGTCTTCAAAATTGGCTCTTTGGAGTGACTTTTTTAACTGGCTATCACTTGAGCGCGAAACTGAGTTGTTTTTTTCTGAAATTACCAATCTAGTTATATTTTTTGGAATAACATATTATGTGATCAAATTTGACACGGACTGACAATGGAAAAGATATATTTAAATATAGATGTTGCTGTTGTTGCGGCAGAATTCTGTTCGAATCGACAAGTGCATGGTCCGGTTAAAACGGTTGAAAAGTCTGGGTTAGTTTCAGTTATATATCGGTTATGTAACGGATTTTAGTACAGATCTTCATTATCGACTTCAAAATATGCTGTTTGGAGCAAATACAAGCATGTCAATGCTTAATTATAGTTTCCATACATTTGCCAAAAGTCTCGGCTTGGATGGCTTCATATGTCGTCAGCGAATTTTGATTTTTCAGTTTAGGCTCATTTTTGAAGCGTCATGCGCTGAACGGTTGAACAGTTTTGACGATATATTTATAAGCCTACATATCGCTACTAGTAATGATGCTTTTGATGAAGATATCATACTCAGCGACGTTGTCCAGCATCTTATTTGCGATCTTTACTCAATATCGTTTTAGGAGAAGATTTGAAGGCTTTTCGAAATGTAGCTATGTTGCAACAATACTCTGGCAAATCATGTCGAAATTCCTCCTGCAGATAACTGCTTATCTTAGTTAATGCGCAAATTAACTCAAAATCTTTACTTTAGAAGTTAATAAATTACAAATATTCCCTCATGCTGTCTTTATGCCTTAGAGTAAACGTATTTCACAGACTCACACAAACACAAAGGCAATAGTTTGCGCAAAATTAATTACCCTCAAACATTAGGAATGCATTTAAGTGGAAAAAGTGTTCGAACATTTGCATAAATGAACCATTTTGCCGCTGAGTTACAAGTCTCCGAACAGCAATACTCACTTTGCTTGATAAAACTAAACTTTTTCGTCCCAGCACACAAACATACACATACAAATATATGTATGCAGACAAAGGCAGCCTTAGAAAAGCAAACGAATATGCATAAAATGACAATTGCAAACAATGGAAAGTTCTTAATAGAATAGTGTCAGTGTCAAATGTAGTAGTGGTGGCAAAGCCAGGGACAGCGCGCGTGGCATGGCGTTAAATGGAGAAAAGTTAAAAGGCGGAATTCATAATAAAAATGCAAATTAAAGGCGTCAAGTGCGAAGCAGAAAAGGCGCACCACTTTCATACTGTACAAGCAATAAGTTGTAGAGTATATCGCGCCAGTATGCATTTTGTATATAGTATATATGTACATATACATGTATATATATATGTATGTATATATATGCATATATATGTTGTGCGTAAAGAATGTGACAGCTACAATTATAGGCGGCATTAAAGGTCAGGCGGCAAAGTTGAAGTGACATTTTCCATTTACACATATTTGTGTGTATGTATGTGTGCAATTTGTTGTTTGTAAGCGCTGAAGGCCAGTCAAATGCGCTATAAATCAGTATCTGCCTCTCAACAAAAAAAAAAAAAAAAAAAATAATAATAATAATAACAATAATAACAAGTGGGCAGTACAATGCCATGTCATCAAACGTCAACTCAACTCTGCCCCAAGCATTTATGCACACATACAAACACAAATATATATGAATATATAGCAATAAGCATTTTTTTTTATTATTGAAGCCAGTGAGATGCCATTTCTATGCAAATCGGTACAGCGTACGTTGCTCCACTGGCTTGAAATCAGTTGCCGTTTGCGCAAAAGCAAAATTTAAACGAGTCTGTGGCTCATGCTTGGCAGTCGTTATTGTTGACAAAACTGTTGGCTTCCCTTACTATGCTTCTTCTATATTTCTACTTTTTTTGTTAGTTAATAACTACAAATTTGTACAGTTATTTGCAGCCGCTTGGAGTTATAGCTGGTATAGACTAGTATAAAAGTCTTTGAAAGAAGTTCATAGTAGACTGAAGCAAAGAGAAAATGAAAGATAAATTAACAAACATTAAGAGAAAATCATTTACGAGCGTGTCGGAAAAGGAGTCGCTGCTTTTAAGTCCCCGAAACCGGATGGCATCATCTCAGCGCAGCTGCAACAGGCTGTTAAGGTGTGATGCAACTGTTTGGCACTGGTGATTGCTTATGCAGACGATGTAGCGCTTATGGTCAGAGGAAAGTTCCTGAGTACCGTTTACGAATTGACGAAGGGGTATCTCAGCATCGTAAAAAATTGGGTAAAGGATCTCGCTATTAACTCAAATAAAATCGATATGGTTTCATTCACTAGAAGATACAAGATCCCGGCAGCACCACCTCCGCAATTGGGAGACATTCGTCTGTAATCAGCGGATACAGGAATATCTAGGCTCATCCTGAATAGCAAGCTTTCATAGAAGCCGAATATTGAAGAGAGAGCAAAAAAGGCATTGATTGCCTTGTACTGCTGTAGAGGATCCTTTGGCAAAAGGAAAAGTCTTTCTCCGAAAATGGTTCTCTGACTCTACGACACCATAGTCAAGCCCAACGTTCGACGGGTGGTCCTAATAGGTATGTGTCGTGCACTAAGGTCCACTCCAATCAAGGCACTTAACGCCATATTGCACATATTGCCCGTGGACAACGCTGGAAGGTGTATGGCTGCGAAAGTTACCACCAGACTCCACAGAGCCTGGGTTCTTAAAATAACACGTATCTCAAAACTCGGAAATCTTCACTCACATTGACTTCATAATTCATCACTTGGATTATGGAGTCGTCAAACTCTGGCGGCCATATTACCAGCGAGAAAAACGTGGGTGGGAAGAAGCCATTGGAGGAGAGGCGCAGTGAGCTTCAACACGGATGGGTCAAAGCTTGGGGGGAAGGTTAGTGGAGACGTTTTCTTTAGAGCTCTTTATCAACTTCATTTTTATACTTTCTGCCTAACGCAGTGTCTTCCAGGCCGAGGTTGTAGCCATTAAGGTAGCAGTAGATTTATTGTTCCGAAGTGCAGCTTCAGAGAGGTGACCATCCAACATAGCAGAGCGATGAAACTAGCCTTGAACTCATTAACAGTGCATTGAGGGCTGGACGAAGAGCGTCTAACTTCGTTATCCATAGCATCGAATGTCTTTGTGATAAGACAGGGAATGAGCGCAGGCCACACCGTAATCGCGGAAAACTATAAGGCTGATGAGCTAGCAATAAAAGGTTCCCTAGATCCGCTATCGGCAGATTAAG